>CAJUYI010000244.1:43390-56470 GCA_910591695.1 Galerucella pusilla | reverse complement strand
TTGTAATATCAATCTAATGTTGAGTAAATATCAAAAAATGGACCGTAAATGTAATTTTGCAATAAAAGTAAAATTACAGTAATTTTGAATATGCCGCCAAAAACTGTAAAACTGCAGGAATCTTCTTTTTCGGCTGTTAGCGAAGTTCACAACCATCTGATTTGTGTTAGAGGTACTGACGGGACTCTCAAGGTGGCGCCACCCGTACAAATAGAGGGCGCTACGGGTCAGTTTCCTATCTATAAGTATTTTTTTATGTATGGGTAGTACATCGAAACCAAAATACAATTTTCGCGACTCAAAGACATCGGAAAAAAATATGAGGTTTATGCAAAGTACACTCCACAAATTCTCCCATCCATTTGAGGATTTGACACATTAGTTCCAAATGAAAAAATCAAATTAACGTTTTTCAAATGTTTTATCCTGATTGAGAGCGTTTAGGAGCCAAGCCAATCCTGTTAGATGTATAAGTTACGCTAGGCTTATATAACTAAGCTTTCTGACAGTGTTTACAGGAAGCCCAAAGAGCAATCTGGTAATTAACAAAGTTAGTTGCGCTTTGTGAAGTGTTCTTACCGGGAAATTAGAGATCGTGATGTTAGACAATGAATGTTCGTTTTTGTTGGTACTTTATATCCGTGATATATTTTAAAGGAAATTATTTACAGCGGAATGCTAAAGAGACGAAGAGATTAAATAGATTTTTTATCACGTTATATAATCAGTTTGAAATATTAATTCTTGAAGTAAAGAGTTATAAGAGGGTGGGACAAAGGGTATTTTTATCCCAATATGTTCTGGAAACCACAATAGGGTTAGAGTCTTGTTCTTGACTTGTTCATTGGGTTCCACTTTTTATAGAACATAGGAACATATCGCTTTGATTAATTGTGAACCTTAGTAAGGCGTTTATTTCTGCTTGAAAGATGGTTCTGATATTTACCAAGCTCTTAGATTGTATACTCCTATCCATAGAAAAATAAATAAAATAGATGTTATACGTCTGCGGCACAAAATTACCACTCTATGCGGGCAACGGCTTAAGATGGGTGGGTGAGCAGCTACTAATTAAAATTACTGGCTCCCCCAACTAACATTTTAAGTCGCAAAACCGTAAAACTGACTATCTAGTCAACCTTCAAGTCAATCTTGCTAGTCGTTGTTACGTTCTAAATACGTCGGTAACACGTAACCGTGGGGAACACATTTGTGGTAACTACAACGTCGTGAAAACGTTGCAGTGACGGACACAAAGACGTAATAATACCGTTTCAACGAAGTCATAATAACGTAATAACAACATATTTTCTATCCTCCTAGGCGATAAGTGGAACAACATTTTATTTCTTTATTTTTCAAAGTTTTGATCTAAACTCCCAAACTATGGTGGCTTGCTCTACATAATCACAATAATATAATATTGGTAAATAATTCAAAGTGAAACACGCTCAATTCAGAGGTCCCTAACTTCGAAAACATAAACCGGGTATACTTCACTGATAATGTGGCTACTTTTAGCTCTTAATTCATCATTCGCCTCCGAAATAATCAGTTTTTTATGAAAATGTTAAGCGTAATGCGGTCTAGAAATTAATTTCATATCGATAGAATGTATAGAAGGTTTTTCTTACATTCAGTTTAGTCATAAAAATGATATATCAACAATGTTCTGAGCTTAAAAGTTGGTCCAAAGTAATAACGACCCTCAAGTTAAATTCACTTCATGGTTAATTTATTCGGTAATTGTGACTAAGTCCCATATAGGTAGGTAAAAAAAACAAAAAGTAATTTTTGGAGTAACGTTTTCCAACAAAATAATCTGACCAAAAAGTCACAAACCTATCAGTAATAAGCTGTTGAAACATTTACGTCATAAGCACAAGCATTGGCAACTTTAACAGTGAATCGGGCTGTAACGTAAAATTGGAAACGTAATTATAACCACAGCAATTTTACGTATAAGTGAAAATAACTTATAGGTAATATTTACGTGAAACTAATGGTGATTATTACCGCCAAAATGATACTTATGAGTAAAAATTATGTGTGATTCTAAGAGGAATTCTTTTTTCTTTTCTTTTTTTTTTTTTTTTAATTTTTTGGGAAATTAAACCACAATATTTTTAAATTCTTTACTTCGACGTTTCGGTAGCGTTCCACAAGGAACATACAGAAGATATCTAAGAGGAATGTTTCCGTAAAAATAACTTTAATTGTTATTCTTACGTTATAGGTAATACTTTAAGTAAATCTTTCGTATTATTGACCTTATAAATTCACTTTATTGTATGTTCTTACGATGAAGGTATTATTTTCGTGAAAAACAAAAAATTATTACCAAGGATAGGTTATAGTTCCCAAGACTAGAGTATTTATGACTTGAATTGTTAGTTGGCCAGTTCAACCAACTCAATTGAAACTTATCTGCAAATTATAATGAGTATTATTCCAACATCATTCACACCTTAAGAAGAGACCCCAGCTAAAAATAAGGCACTCCTCGAGCTTCTCATTCTACAGCTGGACCCATCATCAACATTATAGATTCACATAAACCTAAAGTTCACAATGAGTTGACGAATATTTCAAACAATACTTCTACTGTGAACCAAAATTGCAGTTTATATGTTAATTGCACAGTATGTTTTGTAAGCTATGTGTATGCAGAATAATCTGTTGCTCATGAAGTAGTCTTGTCAAATACTCTCTTTTTTCCAGTGAAAACAGTTAGATGCCTTCACAATCAATTAATTAGCACTAAAAATTGGACACAAATTGAAATTTCCAGTTTTTACACTAAATACAATGCTATCCGATTAAGCGTCTTCATCTGGTGTGATCAATTAACAACAAAACAGATGAAGCTGGACTCCCTAATACATAAAAATCTTAATTGCAAATACTCCTATGATATTTTAATAATAGAGTACAAGCACAAATTTTGCTATTGGTGGGAATTGTTGCTTTATCAGGTCTCCTAAGACCTTGCATGCCATTTTTTCAAAAAAATATAAACTTTACTTTTAAAACGACTTTAAAAATCATAAAATTTAAAAATCCACCAAAACGCGCTTTACGTCATAAAGATGGCTGCCCCATGGTGCGACGTCATTTGTTTACGTTCTTATTCGTCGATCACGCTCTGAGTTCTTGTGACCTTATTTGTTTCTGAAAGCTCTGAAAATGGATAAAGCCGAAAAAAAACTTTGTATTCCATGTATTGCATTGTTCCAGTGTGTAAATCAACGTCTATTAAGACTCCAGACAAAATATTTGTTACTCTACCTGGTGGCGCAAGAAAAATACACTTAAGAGAAGGGCATTACTTTTGTTTGTGAAGACCATTTTAATGTGAGTACCTACTTCTAAGCTGGTAATTTTTATTTTTAAATAGTTTGAGGTTATGTACCTATATGTCTAGGAATCAACCATAAAAACATCATTATCTAACGACCACACATCGAAATATGGTTGGTATATATTATATAAATGAAACATAGTTTAAATCGTACCTACGATAATGCTTTAACTCCTTATATTTCCTTTGCATTGAAACAGCTGTTTGACTTCATAAATTCAAGCAGCATAAATGAGTCTACTTTGGGCAAGTTATCAGTTTGTGCTTTTACAAAACCTTCGCTAGCCATATCTTTAATCACAAAATATGAAAGAATCGTCACTGAACACTGAACTAGTGAATGAAATATATTCTTCCAAAAGTCTTAAAATATCCTCGGAAATATTGAATATTTATGTCCACTTTCCACTTTACGTTGATTTTTAGAAATAAAAAAAAGCACACACAAACACGTAATGGTCTCAAACAAACATATAAATGAAATTTTTACGTCGATGAAGCAATTAATAGTTGATTGAAATACAAGATAAGCACACAACTACACATAACCTAATGCAATACCGGCCATATTGACATGGGTAAACACAAGAGATATGACATCACACGTATCATCGGTAGCGCTCGGAAATCCTCGGGTTGTGGTCGGAAACTGCATTGAAATTTGAATTTTATTTTAAAATTTAGGAGTAATTTCCAATGGAAACTGGTATATTCCATATTCTTAGTAATTTTTGATATCATATTCACTATTATAAATTAATATCCAAGCAAAATATGAAATATGCGTGTACTCTATTGCTCAAATGTAACAATTAACCAAATTATAAGGAATTCTGATATTTTCCATTCATATTTTTTCTCGCATATTATGAATAATGATGATATAAATTGGGCCGTAGAAAAAGTTACACGAGTCAAAAAATTAACGGGAAACGTCAAAAATACAAAGACTAGCAGGATATATTTTTCAAATCTTCTTTTTTTTTTGTTCACTAAAAATGGTCAAATACATTCCAGTTGTAAATCACATTCTTCAGTACCCTTGATTATACTGAAGGATAAGGGTCAATGTTGGGTCAATGTTGAAAAAATGGAACTTGAAGATTTCCAACTGTGGAAAAATGTGCCTTCTGTAGCTAAAGTTGAAAAAGAAACTTCAAAACTGTACATTTCTAAAATTACTGAAAAGTTAATCGAACGTAATGAGTATAAGTTATATTTTGGAAGAAATAATAATGATAATTGGAGAAAACTCGATTTTTTGCAAGAAAAAATATATTTTGGACATTCCAGACCCATCACAACCTACTTTAACTAAATCACAACCCAATGGGTTTGGAAAAAGTAAAGTGGAAAACATCCTAAAAAATCTTGGTGATATAATACCAGAAAATAGAGAAAGTTTTGGCTGGGACTACCTGAAAAAAGTGTTTTAATATAAAACAATGTTGAGATGTTTCTATTTTAACTTTTATTGGGTATTATTGCCGCATATTTGTGTATAATATTAAAATAAAACTGTATAGCTGCTTCACTGTAATTGGATTGCATAAAATTGGTTGTTTCCTTAGGAATAACCCGGCATTTCTACCTTTTCTCCTAGTACAAATCCTAATTAATATAGCTGCAATCACCATATTATCAAAATACCGGTATTGTCCCTAGTATAAGGCCTCATTTTTCATAACGATATTCACCGTATGGGTTTTTATTTTATAAAACTGAGCGACCCGAAATCATCGTGTCGCTCTATGTCTCAATGCTCTCTCTCTATAGTATATATACACTTATTGTTTGACTCCGGAGAATGGATGTTGTGGTATTTCCGTTTGCCTGGAGTGCCGCTTCCGGTTACGGGACTCAATTACACGATCGTCTTGTTTATTTTGCCATTACTTGATGAAATCCATGCCTCTATATTTGTACAGTTGCTCAGTTCTTTAATATTATTTTTAATAATTGTACTTTTCAACAAGATTCTTCTCCTACGTTCTGTGAAAAAATGTACAAACACACTCTATCGAGAGACAATCTATATCAGGCCCACTCAAATATGTCTCAATGCAGTTTGACCAGATTATCCTGCGAAGGATAGTCTAATTTTTGCGGTTGAGTTAAGAACTTTGAATTTGTTCTTTATTTCAAAGTTTTTTTTACTTATAACCGAATTATTTATTGTATTGTTTTTTGTTTATGGAAGTTACCTACATGCACTATTCAATACACTGAGCTTTTGAAATGTTTCTAAATATTTAGAAATATATCAAAAGTTCACGATGTATTAAGCAGTATGGGTAACTTCCACACGGTTCTCTAAATAATTAGGTTACTTGGGAAAATATATTTTTCACAAATATTTGTCTAAGCCGTTTCCAGAGTATGTCGAACAACAAAGTTGACTTTCGTTTTGTATATCTGTATATATTCTAATAAAAATTAATGGTCTCTATTTTTGAATAAAACGGTTAAGTAGGAAAGCAGGATAGGAATAAAAAACTTGCTGCTGAATATTTTGATCTATTGAAAACAAAACTATACATTTTTAAAATAGATACCATACATTTATATAAAATAGAAAACCATAGAAAACCATACATTGTTGGAATTGAACATACCGACATGATCTAAAACATAACCAACAATGTCCACAAGATCCTTAAGTGTGCACATTAATGCTTTCCCCATAGTAGTTTTTTGGAGTTCTTGGTGTAGATCTGACGGATTTAATTGAGAAATGTGAATGTTTGAGGTACATTTCGCTTGCTTGTTACTTCTACCAACTTGAATATAATTGTCATTTATTTCCGTACCGTCAAAGATATCGCACAATTCTTGTAATCGCCATGAGTTTAACAATACATTCATTCTATTATTAAACTTATTTTTGTCCAGTGCACTTTAACGACATACTTCACAAAAACAAAATAATTAGTAAAATTGCAAAAACTGATCTAATTTCACATGCTGACTGACGCCAAACGTATACAGGTGGTGACCGTTACTGAATAATAGGAAAGGGTGAGGTGAGAATTCTTTGTTTCAATTGCCACATAATTTGTAGGGTAATGTGATTCCTTAGGGGTGAAGAAATATGTGATTTGTAGCAAATAGGTTTTTCTTCTCGTAACAATAAATGTACAATTATACTGAAATACTTATTTTTTCGGTATAAAGTAGATCTTGTTTGCGACTAATAAACTATAGGCTTATTAAAAAAATGTAAATTTCTGTCAAAACTTTCAAATGATTCACTATGAATATTTAATTTTTTGTTTTAAAGTGATGGAATATTATTGAAGATGTTAGGTTTGTTTCTGGGTAATGAAAACAATTTTTACCCAAATAGCATTTTATAACAAAATATTATATTGTGCTTCGTAGACTTTCATAGTTTCCGAAGAACAATTGTATGAAGGTGTGCATAAAGAAGAACAAATTTTTTCACATTAAAGAAATTACACTCGAATAAATCATTTTTTTATATCAAAATTTCCCAATATTTTCACGTTAATATGACTTCTTAATAGAAATAAATAAGCAATGTTAGTTTTAAACAAAGGGGGGTCAAACAAATCAGTTTATTTGTCTATAAATAACTCTTCTCTCGGTGTAGATAGACTGACAGGGTTAATAAAAGTTATTTAAATTCAAATACACGAATAGAAAAACTCCTTTATTTTCAAAAAATTGGTGCAATCCATGTGGCAACGTAGCCAACTCATGCATAAGAAAAGTTCCATACATTAGATTTTCAGAAACAACACAACATATGAAGATTGCAAATACGGAAAAATATAAAGCAACTACAGAAATTAAATAAACTGATATATGGTTACATTCCTCCCAAGTAACATACTACTCGGCGTCTGTGATCCAAACTGTTAGCTTTGGCTATTGTCCGGGTATTTAAAACTTAAACAAACCTACAATTTCTAGTAGATCTCACTACACCAAATAATGAGCTGGGATGTTTCTATTCCTATTCCACTGGTTAAGACTTGAGTTTGAAAGGAAAAAAATATTAGAGGATGGTAGCTCAATGGTTGGATTTTTTACGACTCCCTGATTGTTGGGTTAACCACGCGGGAACAATACACATCGGGGAAGTTCGGGTGACTACCGATCGTTCAGACCATTGAGTAGAGGTTTTAAGAGGATCGCCGCGTCTTTAAAAATGGTTTTTGAAGAATTTGCTACTGAATTCTAACAGGTCTTTCAACGTTTTCGTCCCTCATATTGAAAATTCCGTACTCAACTTCTTCTCCTTTAGTTCAAGTTTTTTCAGGATTCTACTCAGCTTGATGCAGAGTCCAAATTTTTTCATCTATTGAGTTTATCATTACTTCTCCAGCAAAGAACTCCGGTAAAGAACCTTCTTTGTGAGATTAAATTAGATCACAAGGGGGTCGATTGACCTGGTTGGCTTTATTACGGGGACTACCGAGTTGTACCATGACTACCTAAGTTAATCCACTTCCTCCTTTATTGGGGATTATACTGACCATCGAGGTGGATCAATACGAAATTACACATAAGTCGTATTTATTGAGGGAATACCCAGTACCACTAATAATAAATTGTATTTAGGCACATATTTGTTTTTATTTACTTACATATGGATGTTTTGATCTTAAACAGTAGTGGGAAAGGCCTCATCTTTATTTTTGTATGTAGAAATTGTTATATATGGATGTTTTGATCTTAAACCTAATTTATATAGAATTGTTAAGGTCATTAGTAATTAGACTTTATTTTTAAATCGTTAAACTTCCCAGGAAATTCGGTGGTACAACTCGACGGTAGGATTATACCTACCTGATATCTGGTGGTACAACTCGGCGATCCCGTTTATTACATCCTGATCCATAAGATTATTTGTAAATGTCACAGTGAATGTACACTCTTGGGAAATGTACACTTTTACCGTAAAATGTGTACATTTCACAAAAAGTTAGGTAATAAGTCACGTTTTGGTAAATGTATACTCTTGAACATGTTTAAAAAAAAGTTGGAATACAAATAAATAAAAAATGTTGCAGTAAAAAAATATTTAGGTATAGTACCTAAATATATTTCTTTCTCTTATTGTTTTTCGAGTTTGATTTCTAACAGGAAATGTTGATCGCACTGCTTTAGTGATGAACTAATGAATGCATTGTAATGCACACTAGGTTATTCAAGAAGGGGAAGGGCATATAATCATTGGATTAGCCGTTCCTCTCCTTGAATCACTTGATATGCGTGTGACAAAGTATTGGATGTTTCTCAAAAATGGGGAGGATAAATACATTCAATACTTTTTAACACGCATATCAAGTTAATCAAGAAGGGGAAGGGGAATGTCAGTGAATATATTCCCTTCCCCTTCTTGAATAACTTAATGTTCATCTCAAAGTATTGGCTATCTTAAGGGAAAGGGTGAATCCAATGATCATATTCCCTTCCCCTTCTTGAAATTATTAATGTTCATTACAAAGTGTTGGATATCTTTCAAGGAGAAGGGAGAATTGAATGATTATATTATTATAATTTTCTCAGATTTACTCACATTTGTCTGAACGATATGGTCATTGTGAATTCAATGTACATCTCCCCTCTTTGCAAATGAGGCAAACGAAGAGCTTAATGTGCACATTCACCCAGAAATGTGTACCTACATTTGCCGCAATATCTACTTTTACCGTAACATAATATAAACATTTCAATTCAAGGGATCTAGTATCTCTCTCTCGTTTACGAAGCAGAAATTCATATGCTTCGGCAGGGAATCGAACCCGGGCCGCCCGCGTGGAAGGCGAGCTTTCTACCACTGAACCACCGATGCTATATTAAAATTCTATGCAAAGCTGGTATTCGCAGTGCTGGTGATCTACTTGAATTTGTTCGGATAAACTTTTACTATTATTTCCATAATTTTTTTTGCGCAATTGATCTTTTTTGTTTATTTACAGCATCGGCTGTCAGGACGGTAGGTTGTGTTCACTAGTTTCTAAGTTTAACACGTCGGTAAGCGATAAGCGGTAAGCGTTCAGACGTCGAAAAGTAATAAATAGCATAGAAACAATTCCACCAAAATGCAAAGGATCACTTTTGACATTTCGTTCATTTCGAAGAAATTTAAATTATTTTATTCGGAATTCATTTCAATACGAACGCGCAAAAAATGGTATAAGCATCTCGAACGTTAAGGGTAATTACAACGTTTCCATGTAGATTCCTCTTGTGAAATTGGACAAAATGATATGAGGATTAAGGGCAGGGTAGCACATTTACTTTTCGAAATACAGGGTGTTGAAATTTTGAAAACTTGAATGTTTTAATTCGATAACTTTAAAATGGATGGATGAATTGACTTGACATTTGACAGGTTGTTTTTAAATGTAAAAGGGCATATTTTGATAGAAATAGTAGTTTGTGCAACTACTGTGGATATGATGGCCATATTGCACGAGGACGAAGTTTAAGCACGACGCCGTAGGCGGAGTGCTCAATCGTGGCAAACGGTAAGTGGTAAACGTTCAGTTCTTGAATTTCCAATTTGTATAATGCTACGGTTTCCCTTTTTAAATATACGATGCTGTTATAATTTTTTGTTATAAGTAGATGTTGCAAAGCCGGATTCCCTCATGAAGGGTACCGTACCATTACCTATAATAATGAATATTCTTCTAAATATTTCAAACATCTATCTGTTGTCGTTATTAATATCGAGCAGAATAATTATTTAAAAATGAAATTAAAAATTAAAAAAAAAACTTCTTCATGGGGAATCGAGCCCGGGTCTACCGCGTGAGAGTCTAGTTTGCTTACTACTCGACCACCGAGGAATATGCAAATTGTTTATCTATAACGTCAGATATATTAGATAATTTTATAAAATCTCAGGTCCCCTTAAATACCCATTTTATTCTGTTTCAAGTACTTATTTGCTGTTAATTTGTACGGATTATTTCATTTAAGTTTATCTTTGTAAATGAATATTCTTGATCCAGTGCTTTTATGAGAGACTTTTTTGACAAGTTATTTTGACGTTTCTTTTCAATTGAAAAAAGATGAGTGACGGATACTAAACTCAAATGCTGATTGGTGGATTTCATATACGTTCAAGGATGTAAATGAGATCATATCCGTTCAGTCAACCGATATGGCCTACATTTCCATTTTGTAAACTGTACAGAAAATGGATAATATACATGTGGGTGTAGGAAAAATATTTTTCAATTTTTGATCCAGTAGTGTACATAGGGAGTGTGCAAAATAATCGATTTATCGACAAATAATCGATTAATCGGGTGATCGATTAATTTAATCGGGTGATCCATTGTTTTATATAATCGATTATGTTTTTTGATACATAATCGCCCCCAAATAATCGATTAATCGAATGATCTAAAATAATCGATTAATCGAATGATTTAAAATAATCGATCAATCGAAAATAATCAAATTATCTCAAAAATTGGATATTCGGAAATAATCGGTTAATCGGAAACAATCGATCGATTCGGAATACCTGATTAATCGAAAATAATCAATTAATCCAAGATTTATTGATTTACAATCAATTGATAATCGATTGTAAATCGATCAATAATCGATTATTGTTAATCGATTAACAATCGATAATTATTAATCGAATATTAACCGATTATTTCCTACTGCATATTTTTGTTAAATGAAGTTTCATCCAGAGTAAAATAAATTCTTATATTAATATGTGTATTTATTTATTGATTCAAAAAATTTTTGCTTAAAAGGAACTAAAGTTCCTACCGTGTGTCCCGCGACACGTTCTACCTTTTTTTTCTACCAACATTAACCTCACTCATCTACAAGATTATTGTATAACCAACCATTCTGCTTCGCAATTAACGCTTCACTTATTACAAAAATTTTTAAGGAAACTATAATTAAGTATACCTATTTTACTCAATTATTTATGTGTTCAGGACCTTGGATCCTGTAAAGGTTTGTAACTAGTAAGAGTAAACACAAAAATGAATTTCTTCAATTGGAAAAGTTGCTTTAAAAAGTAGTTTTACCTCGTCTTTTCAACTCCAATGTTTATTTTTTCGAACAAGTTGAATGCATTTTCCCTAAAGAATGGTTATTTATATTATAAGGAATGCAAGTGGGATTTACTGGTCGAGAACGATTTTGCGCTGGAACGGTAGCGAGGGCTGGCAATAAAGTTCTAGATTTTTTCTCCTTGCCGCAGAATTTTTATCAATTCAATTCAATACTTATCGCATGGAATGATGGACAGCTCTGACAGGTTTCTATAGCATCATAAGTATCTATTGTTCTACCATAATCCGCTTGGTAACTCCACACAAGTGGAAGCGGAGAAAATTGACTTTGAAGTAAGCCTAATTTTCCTATTTTCACACAATAAAATATCAAACTATCATGAATTATTTTCCTTTTAGATGATAGCTTAAAGTGTTATAATGTGAAAATGTGTTTCACTACTTCCGTCACTAAAACCGCATCTAAAACAAAACGTCGAAGCGAAAAGTCACATCTCGTTTATCTCTTGTTTCTTGAACGTTGTATCAAGTGAATTTTCAGTAGTTCATATTTAATAATCCGTGATAATTTTGTAGTTCTGTGTCACTTTATTTTCCAATGACACGTCAGTCATTGTCTCTCATCTTGTGGATATAATTGAAATAATATAATATAATTTTTATTTCTTTTTCCTGCGGGCGTAGAAACAGTATAGTAGGCACCCAGAGTCAAAAACATCTTTGGTCACTTGTTTCATAAAACAACTCGTGACTAAAGTCTTATTTACTTACTAGGAATTTGTGCGTTAGGGCTGTGTGTCCAATCCTAAATGGAGTAACTTCAATTTGTTTAAATCCGCTCTTTATATATCAATTTTTCAGGAAATTTCACTCCAGTTCATCACCAGAAAAACTTGTTTCTTATGTTGAATTGTACGACAAGTTATCTATGAAAATGACAGTAGGTATTATTTGTTGTAGCATTAATTGTCAACATAAAATTTTGTATTATATCACGTCTACTATATTTAATCGGTATTAGGTATAAAAAATGGATTATAATAAGAATTATAGTGTTCAAGAAAATATTGATATGATATGGATACTGGGTGGATGTCAAAAAAATGCGTTTCTTGCTAGTAGGGTCTATCGTCAAAGATACCCAGAAAGACGTCATCCACAAAAGGATACTTTTGAGAATTTAAAGAATAGATTTGATAGAACGCGAACCGTCAAGTATGAAAAACATTCACGTGATGCTACAGCTGTTACTGTTGACAACGAATATAAAGTAATGATCAGTATAGTTGAAGATCCCAATGTAAGCACAAGGCAATTAAGCAATCAGTTAGATATTTCCAATACCACAATTAGACGCATAATAAAGAAGAATAAATATCACCCTTACCATATCCAGCTTCACCAAGAATTGTTACCGCGTGATTTCGCGCGTAGAGAAAAATACTGTAGATGGTTAATAAACAAGATAAATACAGAGCGTAACTTTTTAAACAAAGTTTTATTCTCCGACGAAGCCACATTTCATAAGAACGGTTGTGTAAATAGACACAACTTCCATTATTATTCGGACCACAATGAACATTTATTTAGAACCACATCACAGTATCGATGGTCTTTGAATGTGTGGGCGGGAATAATAGGTGATTATGTAATTGGTCCCTATTTCTTTGATGGGACTGTAAATGGAGC
>CAJUYI010000244.1:0-17536 GCA_910591695.1 Galerucella pusilla | reverse complement strand
TTTTTTTGACAATCTAATTTTTATCTGTTTACATAATAATTTTGATTAATTCCAACAAAAAGCTTGAATGTTTTCTAAATTTATGGACGATTATGATTGATGTTTATATTTAAAACGCAATTATTGGATACTATGGCAGGTTGATTCGAAGTTGCTTGCTCTTGATTTAAAGATTCTTGGACTGTCTTTGCAGAAGTTGAAGCAGACCTCATTGCGTCAATTATATCCTGATGATGGCCCGAGTCAATTTGCAGATATGGTTTTATGGAGTAACTGCTACCATGCCCTGTTATTTTAATTAATTGCTGTTCTCCAATTCCCGTTTTGGCTAGAGTAGAAACAGCAGTGGCCCTCGCAGAATGATTTGTTATCTTGATCTTGTTGACATCGATTCCAATCACTGATGCCGCCGATTTGAACCAGGAATATATTGTATTTTTCCAACCGGGCTGTTCTTGTACCAACCTTTGGAATTGGGGTGGTGCCAGTTTGGATTTGGAGTTAAAAATAAACGATTCGTTTTGATGAGTTGGTCTCGCTTGCTTATTAGTTTTTTGAACAGTCTTACTGGGCATAATTCTTCATTGACTGTATTCGGTACAAGTCACTTACTGTCGGCCATTCTTTTTGAACCGCCTTGAGTGGTCTTGGAGAAAACCGGGTTATACTCAATGCGTCCTGTTGGTTTCCCTTGATTGTCAATTTCCTAAACAAAATATTCTATTGTTGCTGCCGCTCCTTCATTTCCTCTCCAGGCCAATTCATGAGCAGCAATGTGGAAGAACTTTCTTTGCAATCCTTCCGGAGTGTTTCCGTCCCAAAGCTCAATAATATTTATCAATTCGTCTGCTGATAGTGCGGATGAACTTGCCTTTCTATTGGTTGGATCTATTTGTAGCTTCCGACGCTTAGCATTTTTTGGAGCTCTTGCGTTGACAAATTCTATGCCAGAAAATAGATTAAATTTGCGATTATACCTTTCGAAAAAATATTTCTGCAACTGCTTAGCTGTAGAATTCCTTAGAACTTTGATAACACTCTCCTTGTAGTCTTCGTAGTTCTTTTTTCGCATGTTGAGGGAATAGGCTTTAAGAATGAGCGCAAGGTCTTCCACAGGTATATCCGCTCTATCGAAATCATACGCTTTTTCTGTGCAAAAGTTTATAAACTGCTTCCATACACTTGCCTTCGATTTCCTAGGATTCGCTGGTGTCAACTGCTTAATATTCTGGCGAATATTTTCTTTAATTTCTTGACCGAAGCGAGACATTTCTCTACGTCGTGCTGTTTTGACAAATTTTTGACAGTAATAATTTCTAGTTTAGAGTTTCACTGAGTTGCCATGGTAACTGAATAATCAAGTTGACAAAACTTGTTTTGCGAGAACTTGATAAAGACGAAAATTGATGTTGTTGGAAACACATTTGATGTGGAATTTTCTTACCGAATACCACACGAGGTCAAATTAAATCCGGAAATTTTTTCTCGCTAATGAATATTTTTAGAAAATTATCCCCCGTTTTCGAAGTTTATTGAAAAATGAACACAAACCGATTCAGTGCCATCACCCAGGAGAATATTGAACATTTAGTGCAAAATTCCACTCCACAATTGATGAAAAAAGTAATCTTCCCAAATACAACTCGTTCTTCAAATTTCATCACATAATTTTTTATTTCCTCACAGTCCTAAGTTTGTCACTGACACAAAATTAAACAAAGTACGAATTTACGACAAATACGCTGACTTCACTCGTTTCGACAATTACAATTTTTTCCGCCAGAGGTCCCATTGAATTCCACTCCGCCCAATTGGAAGTTTTGACAAATGATTGAAAAGACTGCGCATGTCTGGTTAGTTTATTAATTTCTTAATCATTTATGTTGCATAAACAGCTGACTAATCTTAGTTTAAATTTATTCTTAAATTAGTTTTAGTTCAGTTGATACTGCATGAATCCATCTTTAGTATTTTCACATTATTCTGTCCACTGTTATTTTAAATTTGAGATTTTGTTTCGATAATAAGTTGTGCACGTTTTCAAAGTAAGTGAAAGTGTCATTTCGCGACTTCTCCGTGGATATCGAGCAGCTGAAAACGTGAGAATGAGACCTAGAACTAAGCGACTAAGGAATGCTTTTTACTCACAAGGGCGTTATCTGACTTTGTATACCTCTGTGTACTTGTCGGATCATACAACAGCGTCTTTTGAATGGTTCTAATGTTTCGGTTTCAACTCAAACAATACGTAGAAGATTACGCGAGGTAAACTAACGATCACTTTGGTGTTACAGTAACACAAGTTCAAATACATTTCCGATTGGCATTGGTTAATGAATATTTGAATTGGAATCATGCATGGTGGTCTTCATTGTTTACCAATCTTTTTTATTTAAAAGCATTATATTTTTCCTATGTTAAATCCAAACTTGAATATTACTCCAGGGTATGGAGTCCTCTTTACAGTGTCCATATATCCTGTATTGGAAATGTACAGAGAAAGTTTCTGAAGTTTCAGCGAGGAGTTCAATATGATTTTTCACTTGACAGCTTTGATTGTAAAATCTGTTGTGCAATGAATGCTATTATCATCATTATTATACATAGATAGTTTTTTCACAGTCAGCAAGTTCTTGTGTGGACTTTTCCTCTAGTGCCCAGACATTGAAAACCAAAAAGTTTATTCGTTGAGAGGTGGTACAGTTGCTGTTTATGATATTATGGGCGTGATTAATGGATACATGACAGCAGATTCAAGTACAAAAAGTTATTAGTGATATTACATTTGTTCCATGATGCTATTGGAACTTCCTTCGTTTTAAACGATAATACTCGACCGCATCGTGCAATATTAATTCATAGTACTTATGTCCCATCAGGCACTCCTCTCTCGATTGCTCGACGTCAATCCCATGAAAAATGTTTGGGACCAGCTTCAAACAACCTTGGATTATTTTCAACTACCCCACATAATCTTCAAGGGTCTAGACAGTTTTACCCCAGCTTTGGAGACATATCTATCAATGCTTCTCAAGCTACCTTATCGGAGAGCGTTTCTGTAACTGATCTTAGAGGAAACCATACTCTTTATAAACGTACGTACTTGCACTATAACTTTAAATAAAATTAAAAAGATGCACAACATGTATTCTATATAATATTCGTGAACTTGTTCAACTTTTGTGAAGCAGTTTATCTTACCATCATAGGCCAAGCAATAGGTAAACAAAAATTCTAGTAGAAAACGAACTGTGACATGATGTGAAATATATTACGTGACATAAACGAAAAAAACGTATTTTAATCAGTTTTTTGTTACTAACACAAAAGCTTATCGTGAATTTTTCAGCAAAGTGATTGGGTTATGAGCGGAAAGTAATGAAGTAGGGCTGCGAGGATCAAGGGGAGAGTCACTATATAGATTTACGATTGATAGTGTTGGCGCGTGGCGTAACTTGTCATTTTCGGCGGCGTTCTGGTTCTTTTTTGACCAATTTTGCATCATTTTATTACAAATCGACAATTCACGTTGCTCAACACTACATCTATACTATTCAATACCGTTTTAAAATTTGGAATCGGACTATCCGTATAACGCTACAGACCTATTGCAAAATGTTGCATTAAAAAATGGAAATGAAAATTGGGTCAAGTAATTGACTCATGGTACCTGCTCTCCGCGCACATAAAGTGCATACAATGGACTTGTATTTCACGAAGTGTCAGCGCTTTAACTTGGAAAATGACGAAAATGGATTTCTGATGAATGACAAGTTTTCCACTCTCCCAATTATTCAAACAGATCACTGAAGAATGTGTTGTATTTGTATTTTATTATCATTTTAAATGTTTATATCAATTTCGTGAACATTTTCGAGTCAGAAATATATCAGGTTCACACTACGTAATTTTTCTAGATGATGGCATAATTTCTATTAGGATTTCTGTCAAAAACTCACTTTTTTGATGCTTGGCCTATATTTATGTCTCACCTTACAGAAAATTTTATAACTGTACCAGTCTTTATTTCAACAAATGGTTATGGGATGAAATTGTGTTCAAAAGCACTGTTACATAATTTCAATTTCAACTGAAATGGCGGGATTGTGTCTTTCGACTTAAGGAATATTGTTGTTTTTATATTGATTTAAATAAAACTCACCCTACATACTGCCCATTCGATAAACTCTACAGCTTTTCTTATAACATTGAAATTGTTACATTCGCTCATCTTATATATAATTAAAATGGAACTATAAATAGAGGAAACCAACTGACGTTAACGTTCAACATACGTCATTATACATTGTTTCTATAAAGGGCGGGTTTATCAATGCTCGGTTAAATATTGTAGCCCTCGGCTAAATCTTAGCTGTTGGTCAAAGTGTTTATCAACTGCCAGTTTGCATTAGCTGGCAGTCAAACTTTCGGCTAACCTAGCTGCCAGTATCAAGTTGATGTTAACCATAGAAAATTGTACGAGAAAGTGGTGTTCCGTTATTCTAACCAAAGATTCTTACTGACAACCGTGTCATGATTTTTTCATGTTTGCTCATATTTTGCAACGAAGATTATTTCAACTTTAAATTTGATTGTGTTATTATCGTTTAGGGTGAAATCGAGAAGCTTATTTGATTCTTAAATAGTAGTTTAGTAGCATAAAGGTTTTGTTTGTATTTTATTTCATTGTTATTGTCAATGTATCTTGAGGAACTTGACGACCATTTCGATGAAGAGCTTGGAGAGTGGCGAGATATTGGAATTTGTGGAGTACGAAAGACGACCATATACTGTTGAAGAACGGATAAATACCTTTGAAGAGCTCAATGATGTCGAGTTTATAACTTGTTTCGATTATCTAAACCCAGTGTTCTCATGATACTCCAACAAATTCCAGCTATTTTCGCCAAGTCACAGCATCCGTCTTTTTGTATTCTATTATACTTTTATGGTGAACGGCTACTTTTATAAGTACCTAATTGTCGCTCTGACACCGTGAAATTGGGATATCTTTTTTGTTTTGTGGACATGCTCAAATGCAAACAACTCAACAAAGCACAACATAGACGAAATAAAAATAACAGTACCACAATTTTGACACTGACAAGTGAAATTTTCCACGATGTTGTCAGAGTAAGCTTACGGTAAAATAGAAAAATAATAGCTTTCACCTCTATATTCTTGATTCACTGTGTTATATATGTTATATGCGAATAAAATTGATAATATGTATATTTCATGTAACGGGTGATCCTCCTAACACCAAATTAAAATGAGAAATTTACGCTCTGACAACATTACACTCACCGTTCATAACCCGAACAAGGTTGTCAAATGCTCAATTACACTTAGCCTCCAGTTAACTAGCTGTCGGTTATGTGGTGCATTGATAAACGCTTTCTGTTGTAACCGAGACTTTGACTGGCGGCTAGAGATAGCTGAGGGCTACGTAGCTGACAGATTTAACCGAGCATTGATAAACCCGCCCTAAATCAAATTGAGTCAAAAAAATTTTAGGTAATTTTTAGGCTGATCCGTTTCAAATGCCAATATCATGTCAAATGTAGGTTATATTTTTATGATTCCAGCCAAAGAACTAGCGTTTAGTTCTGTGGTTCTAACAAAAACTAACATAATAGATAAGACACATGACACTTATTATGAGTTTTGGTGAGTTGGAATCGCAAAACAGAGAAAATGAAAGTTCATAGGATTAAAATGGAAAAATGGCGTTTTAAGCCCCTCTACCTGGTGTGCGTTCATAAACGTTAAAGAGTACACATTTCTCACACTTTTTTGACAACCATCGTTCATAAATGGAATTTTTGTTTTTCTGTGACTACTTTCCCAGCGTTCAAAAATAAACTTTGACATTTCCAATGAACATATTTCTAGACCGCGCGGTATGGAGCGTGGTAATATTTCATAGAGTTTGCGCTCTTCAAAAATGTGAAATAAGACGTAGTTTTTGTAACCGGTTACCTAGAAACAAGAAAGTCCAAATTCAGAATTTTTAAAAAGGAAGAAACCGTTCCAATACAATCTCCACATAATTTTCTATTCGTTGTAGCACAACTTTTTTTCCAAGAGAAACTATTAAAATTTCTTCTTCGTCGTCACTATCGCTCTCGACGTCAATATAATAAAATAAATGATATTATGCACCTAATGCAGCTGCCAATGTTACAAATTTATATTGGTTGTGGTTCATTATAGTCGATATAAAAGCACAGAGGAAACAAAGTAGTGGAAACGAACAACAACGAATTTTATAACCAGACGAGATGTCTGATTAATTAATTAAAATTTGACAGTTATTTTATAGTGTAACTAATGTTAATGTGATGACCTTGAATTGTATTACGAATTTCATGCAGGTTAATTTTAATCCACTATATTAATTTGAATTACATTTGAAAATATTCGAATATTCGAATTTATAAAAAAATTTTATGAACGCCATTGGGCGGCTTTTTCCTTCAAAGGGAATAAAAATATGGGTCATCACATTAACAATAGTTACACTATATCATAATGCGTTCATAAATCACGGGTTACAATATGCTCCATTTCAAATGTCAACCAATTCCATTACAGAGTAAAGTATTACTTTGTACATTCGTTTATGAACGCACCCCTGAAGCGCTAGTTGTAATGGAGTTGTCCAAATAGGCAAGGCAGCTAAAGCAACAAAACAGACTCCTATAGAGCCTATAGAAGTGATAGTTATGTGTCATGGTATGAAAGGAGAATTTCAGCGATCGCCGCGGACGGGTTTTGAACTATTTCACAGCGGAGTGGAATCTGTATTTGCTATAGAAATACCTTCGTTTGTGTATTAGAATGACCAATGCCCGATTTAACCAGCTATTTCCAAAATTTTGTTAATGCCTGAAGTAGATTTAGGAATTTACGTTTGACCACGTGCTAAGTGAGGACGGATTTTTACCAGATCGGACCGACCACAATCGTCCAGATTTGGATCGCGCGACATAGATCATTCGCCTAATCGCAAATGGATGCATATCCACTATTGACACGATTTCAGTCGGGTGACATAAGTCATTGGCGACGCAGCTTGCAGCCATCTGATCGGCAGTAGGCTGTACATTTTATGAATGTGTGCGATGGAAGAACAGAGAGTAAATACAAACTTGTGTTTGGAGGTTGGAAATCATGCCAGATGACCTGTCCAAACAGTCGGTGGTGGAGAAAGCATGGACCGAAGTTGGCAAAGCAGTAGGATTATCAGGTGATTCAAAAAGAGATGCATATAAACATATAAGGGCGAAAAGACACATAAATGACCCCTGTGCTTCCGCTGTCTATGTAAAGCCGTTCTTCTGCTGACACACTTTCCGTAATTTGTACCTCGTTTATAAATATATATTACATAGAAGGTTGATGCCGTCTTTCGATATGCAGTACGTCGATCTAAACTTGTTACAAATAAAAGTATCTCTGTTTTAATTTCCCGCGTTGTATGGATGCACTCAAAACGAGCGACCGCATCTTCGTATTCTGTCCGCAGTTACTACAACAACCTAGTCTTCATTTGTAGACATCTTGGAGAAGACTCTAGGTGTATATGTTACGAAATTCAACCTAAGAAATCGTCAATGAAATCCGATGGAGACGAGCCTTCGATTTTGGTCGGACCGACCACAATTGAATGGATATTATTGTAGTTGGTGAATGCGACTACCTAAGATTGATGATATATGGTATTTCCCATCATTTTAAGCTATATCGCGCGTGGTGAAACGTGAATTACTTGTAGAAATTCCTATATCCTAAATCCGTTCCGAGTAACACCAAACTTTAGGATATGTTTGGTCAAATTGGGGATTAGTCTATCTTTCTGCTGGAGTTTTTTCCACTCCTTTTTGTGCTAGAGGCCTCTTTGAGCAACTCAATTGCAGCCTGCGTTTTAGGTGGATGGGTTTGACACCAAATATTTTCATTCAAGGTAATCCTATGAACTTTAACTTATATAGGTTTGTCTGTTTTTGCGTACAAAGGAAATGACAGTATCAACCCAAAACTTTTAAACTAAATAAAGTCAAAATAAATGAGAAAACTTGTTGAAACTGTGACTATAGAAACTCCTTTTCAATTGGAGATCGATATGTTGCATTATCTTCGTTTGTCATTGTTTCGGAAATACCACTGGATTCCTTATCTCTGTGGCATTTATATTAACAAAATGCGTTTTTTCTATTCACCAGTAAATCCATCAATTGTGTTAACACTCATTGGTGGATTTTGGAATGAAGAACTGACGCATTGATTTATTCCTGTTGCGTCAGCCAAAATTGCATACCATTCCACCGCTGTTTCGAGGTGGTTGATATATTGTCAGTTGTCGAATATACTGATAACTCTAGCATGTCGATGCATCGTGTCAAACAATGATGAATAAATGGTGCCTAAACCATCAGAGCCTATTATTGGAATATCTTCAACATGAAAGAGTTTGAATCTGGCAGAATTAACTGAGATTCAATCGTATGTGGAAGAAAGCAACTACAACATGAGATAGGGTGGAAACTTTCAAACCCTGAACGATTTGTGAGTTTCTCTCAATCATCTTTTAGAATTATACTTGAATATCTGAAGATATGTTTGGCCAGTTTATGATAAAACTACATTTTACTGGATGCATATTTTACATTTGTCTGCAGAATTTTCATATTCCCGAATAACATTTCATCCAGAAGTCAATGCAGGTACTTTACTTGATGGAATTCGCCTTGAGCGCGACACAATACATTTTGACTAAGTGGGTATTAAAGTCGCTGAAGGAAAGTTGAAACTCCCCATTCGTTGTTACGGTCACTGGATTCTCCTTATTTATTTGCCAGTTTAATTCTTTCGCATTACTCCCGATTCTTTCTCCATCAGGTTATTATTTTCACAAACAACTAAATGAAACAAGATACTGAGATGTCGTTCGGGCGCGTGTCCTTTTTTTTTCTTCGTAGATACAATGCCCTTGGGCTATGCCTTTTCATAAAGCTTTTTCTGTTTCACTTCTTCTTTATTTTTCCTAATATACTTATAGGGGTTGTTGTACGATAAAATTTCTGATTGCACATTTTTATCAATATTATATCGAGGTTTTTCCAGAAAAACTATTAACGGATCGAAATACCACTCAGTTAAAAAAATGACTTGCAGTTTTGCGGATAGTACCGCAAAAAGCATATTATATGGGCAGTACTTTGTCGAATGGAGAAGGCAGTTGCAGAGGATTGGGATATTGAATACATAATAACTTCTATTTCTAACTATTGGAGTAATAAAAACAGCTTTTTCAAACAACAAAATCCATAAGAACCGGTTCTAGACAAACTTAAATTTAATTTTGAAACAACAAACAAGAGAATTGATGAAACCTGCTATTTTAAACTACAAAATTAATGAAAATTGCTGTTTTGTACAACAAAATTCGTGGAAACTACTATTTTAAACAACAGAATACATGAAGCCTGCTATTTAAAAATTCAAAATTCATAGGAACTGCTATCTTGAACCACAAAATTAATGGAAATCAGTATTTCATACAACAAAATTAATGATAAATGTTATTTTGGATAGTGAAATTCATGGAAATTGTGGTTTTGAACAACAAAGTGCATTTGCTTAATTGCAGGTTTTTGTAAAAATTGTCATATTAAAGTGAAGCGTCTTATCATTAAATGTCGAGACAATCGTAATATATTATTATAAAACCTTACAAACATCATGGAGCTGTAACTCATTGTCTTAAGGGGTACATAGCACGAGAAGTGGGTGGAGGCTCTAAGTGAAAGGTATAATATTTGGAAGGTAATTTTCAAATTTGTGAGGCGTTTTAATAGCATGATACTTTTATCTTGACGTCTAACAAAATTCATAAAAACTGTTTTTTTTTATTGGTGAACAACCATTTTACCTTACCTTTACCTTTACACGCCTTGGCGTGTTTAAATCGAACTTTAAAACACGCGCATTTTTTAAAGTTACCATGGCAACATCAACAACTCGAGAAACGAAGTCTAAAAATGACAATTATTTTATTATTGATCTGACAGGAGTACTTTGTAACGTCAAAACCGTCATTCGAACAATATTTAACCATTTCAATTTTATAAAAGAAAATTGAAAGTACAGTTGGTATTGTTTGGGATATTAAAATTTCGATTTTTCAAATCGGAGGAAATAGTATTTAAATTAATACTGTTAACATTCTCAGAACTAAATGAGGTTGAACTTCCATCAAAATGCAAATTAGTTTATGTTTTCCTCATTTCCATGACAACGCAATTCAAACATTTTACGTTATTAGTTCTTATTTCCATGTCTTGTTGTAGTAGTAATAAATACCAATATTTATAATTTCAAAGTGCACCAATGAAAAAAATAGCGTAAAGTATTTGTGGATAACTGATGGTCTCTAAAACACTCTATTTCGAGCACTCTGGCTTCGCCGTCGTGCTCGAAAAATCGCGCGTGTTTTAAAGACCTTAATATCCACTTATACTTTAATATACTACAGAATTCATGATAACTGCTACTTTGAACAATGGAATTCATAAAATCTGCTACCTTAGGCAACATATTAAATGAGCACTGTTATTTAAAACAATGAAATATTGATGATAACTAATCGTTTGTGCAACAAAATTCATGGACACTGCTATTTTAAAAAACAAAATTTGTGAAAATCACTATTTTGAACAAAAGATGTGATAAAACCTGCTATTTTAAACAACAAAATTACTGAAAACTACTATTCGAGATAACATAATTGATAAAAACTGTTATTTTAATAACAAAATCAATGAGCACTACTATTTTATAAAGAAGAATTCATGTAAGCTGTTGTTTTAGTTAGACAATGAAGTTTGTTAAAACTACCATTTCAAACAACAGAATCTCGTTGAACAACAAAATCCATTGGGAATGCTATTTCAAATAATGAAACTCATACAAAATGCTAATTGAAACTACAAAATTCGTGAAGACTATCATTTTGAACAAAATAATTCATAAATCTCGCTATTTTAAACAACAAAATGCAAGAGAACCGCTACGTTTAACAAGAAAATTCATGAAAATTGCTATTTTGAACGATAAACATGAGAACCGCTATTTTGAACAGGAAGATTCATGAAAAATGCTATTTTAAACGATAAACTCATGAAAGCTGCTATTTTGGAAAACAAAATTCGTGAAAATCACTATTTTCAACAACAGAATTGGTAAATTCTGCTATTTTGAACAACAACTACTATTTGATATAACAGACTTGATAAAAATTGCTATTTCGAAGAACAAAATTACTGGAAGCTACCATTTGAGATAACAGAATTGATAAAAACTGCTATTTTAACAACAAAATCAATGAACACTGCTATTTTGAGAAGAAAATTTATGGAAACTGCTGTTTTCAAGAGAAAATTCATGGAAACTACTGTTTTAAACAATAAACTATGTTATAACCACCACTTTGAACAAGAGAATTGATAAAACCTGCTATTTTAAACAACAAAACTTATTGGGAATGGTATTTCAAATCACAAAATTCATAGAAACTGTTATTTTGAACTACAAAATTCGTGAAAACTACTATTTTGAACAAAATAATTTATGAATCTCGCTATTTTAAACAGCAAAATGCATGAGAACCGCTATTTTTAACAAGAAAATTCATGAAAATTGCTATTTTAAACGACAAAACCCATGGAAACTGCTATTTAAAGGAGCAAAATTGATATCTCAAGCATTAAAATTGATGAAAACTCCCTTTTCGGGCGACAAAATTAATCAAAACTGTTATCTAAAACAATAAAATTAATATGTTATTATAAAAAAAATTCATTTAAACTACTATTTTAAAAAACAAAATTTATGCGAGTAGATATTTTGAAGAACAAAATTGATGAGAACTGCTATTTAAAACAACAAAATCCATGGGAAATCCTATTTCAAACAATAAAATTCATGGAAATTGCTAGTTCAAACAACAAAGATAATGGAAACTGCTATTTTAAACAGTGGAATTCACGTAAACTACTATCTTAAATAATAATATTGAAGAAAACTGCAATTTAAAAAAAAATTAATTCATAAACACACTTTTTCCCAACGAGCCACGTAAGTAGTCGAAGTTATTTACTATTTAATGAACTTTTTCCCAACAACACTTGATGAAATTATTGATTTTCATTATGAAGCCAAATTGAAATAAGATAAAAGATCAACACTTACTTGGATGAACAGCCAAGATGTTAGCAATGCCAAGCTGCTGTATTGCCCGTTGAACCTATAGTGATAAGCGTAGAACGAAAAATGGTAGAGGTAGAAGAACCTGAAATAATAGAAAATGCGATCAACCTCTCGCTGCAGATGCACAGAAATAATTAATTAGCAATGTTGTGATTTTGCACTCGGGGGAAATTGAGAACAATACGTCACTCAATCTGATACGGGCGGTAGGCTCTATAGCCTAGTCAAAGTATGATACACTAAATATCCGTATAATGCCGCAAAAAATACAAAAAACTTGAAAATTTTAAATTGAGTATTTAAAAGGGTTGTGATGAACATGAGAAAAACTTTACGATGCTGGACATGTAATTTTCTGGAAAATCGTTGAGTAAATTTTTGTTTTTTTAATTTTTTTGCTTTAATTGCTTAAATAATGAAATTATTAAATAACAGGAAAATGTTCGGATCAACAATTGTAGCTAATACATTTATCTACAAAATTTATCTGAACTTTTTTTTTGTTTCTGCATTATTTTTCAAAATATAAAAAATTTTCCCAGTAGTATTTTTGAACATCAATTTTCATGTTTTTAATTTTACAATAGTGAGTGAACAATGACATTTGGGAAAAAAAATTCATATGAAATGTGTTCTAAAATGGGTATCTACAAATACATCGAAAAAAAATTTTTTTAAGAAGCATTTGTTTAAAATTCGGAATATTAATGCCTTTGCTTTTATAATGATAATGTTTTATGCTCATTTGCAATGCTAAATCCAGAAGGAATTATCGCTGGGATAAGTATTCATTAAATAGTAATTATAATTGTGTTTTTACTTTATAGCTCTAGTTTTTTGAAAATAAGCTGATTATACAGTTAGAAAATCTACTTTTTCAAATTTGAAAGTATTTATATCTGAAAGATGAGATCTTTCTCTACATTGTGTTTATTTTTTTACAGAATGTTTTAAGCCCAAAATTATTAACTTTTTTGCGCGATCGATCTTTTTTGTTTATTTACAGCATCGGTTGTCAGGATGGTAGGTTGTGTTTACTGGTTTTTAAGTCTAAGACGTCGGTAAGTGATTCACTTACCGTTCAGACGTCGGTAAGTAAATTACTTACCGACGTCTTAGCCCTACATACATTTAAGTGGTCCAAAATAATATATATTACTCCATTCATCACACGAAAGGAACAAAAAAAAATAAGATCTATATTTTTTTAATGAACAGAAACGAACAGAACAATATAAAAAGTAATAAATAGCATGAAAACAATTTCACCAAAATGCAAATTATATTTTAAACTGATCGAGAAGTATAAACGTCACTTTTGACATTTCGCTCATTCCGAAGAAATTTGAATTATATTTTAAACTGATCGAGAAGTATGAATGTCACTTTTGACATTCAGTTCATTCCGAAGAAATTTAAATTATTTTATTCGGAGTTTATTTCAATACGATCGCGCCAAAAATGGTATAAGCATTTCGAACGTTAAGGGTGATACCGGTCTCCATCAAAATTGGAGGCTTTGCTACGCTCAGCCTCCAAACATTGCTGTCGACCGGTAAACAACCCTTACTGTTCTTGATACTCAATATACTATTAAGTCGAGCGGTTAATAAATTTGGCTCCCGATGCGTTAGCGCGTAACTATTGACTAGCACTGACATTAATTTTATGTCGTAAGCTTTTCAAATTACAGAAAAACTTTGTAGATGAATGTATCAGCTACAATTTTTGATTCAAACATTTTTCTGTATTTTCATTATTTGAACAATTCAAGTGAAAAAACCAAACAAAAAAAAATTCACTCTTACTTCTCAAAAAAAAATTTTTTTATGTATTTGTAGATACCCAATTTAATATAAACTTTTTTTCCTAAATGTGATTGTTTACTCACTATCGTAAAATTAAAAACATGAAAATTGATGTTCAAAAATACTACTAGGAAAATTTTTCATATTTTGAAAAATAATGCAGATACAAAAAAATGTTCAGATAAATTTTGTAGATAAATGTATTAGCTACAATGTTTGATCCGAACATTTCCCTGTTATTTCATTATTCAGGCAATTGGAGTAAAAAGACAAAAAAACAAAAATTTACTCAAGGATCTTCCGGAAAATTATATGCCTTGCATCGTAAAGTTTTTCTCATGTTGAAAACAACCATTTCAAATAGGTACTCAATTTTGAACTTTCAAGTTTTTTGTATTTTTTGTGAGGTTTTAAGTGTACTTTGACTACGCTAATAGGCAATAGTGGAAATGTTAATATGGTATTTTTTTCTTGTTTTTTTTTAACAACAAAACGTTGTTGTTGTTATTCCATATAACGTGTGGTTTATCGACATTGTTATTAAATTGAAAATAAAAAGACCCTTTCATTTGAAAAGTACAACATACAGGGTGATTTATAGACATTGTTACTTAATTTGAAATAACAATACTCTCTATACAGGGTGTTCCAGAATCTTTTTAGACAGGCTATAACAACTCTAAAACGGCTGAAGATAACTTCAGAAAATTTGATATGCAGCAATTGGACGGATTTAACAATATTGCTAATCCATCATGACGTCAACGAAATCATCAGAGTAGCTATGACGTCATGTCATTATAAATATCAAATGCAAAGGTGGTCGTGTGACTGGTTATTTAAAAGATATTGTATACTCAAATCCACCACGCGATAATGATGATTTAAAAAATAAAATAAAAGAAGCATGTAGAGCTGTTACTCCGGAAATGATAAGAGGGTGAACTATTGAGAAGGTTTGAGGCTTGCGTTGAAGCGGAAGGACATTTTGATCACATTATTAAAAATTAAATGTAGAATAATGGTATTATTGCCTTGATTTTCATGTGATTGAATTTCTTTATTGATTTTTTTTTAATTATTTTATTGAACTCCTTTTGATCCTAATAAATTTTAACATACTGAGTGTATTACATGTTTGAATTCAAATAAAAAGATCTTTAATACGAGCAGTCACACGACCACCTTTGCATTTGATATTTTATAATGACATGACGTCATAGCTACGCTGATGATTTCGCTGACGTCATGAGGGATTCGCAATATTGTAAAATCCGTCCAATTGCTGCATACCAAATTTTATGAAGTTATCTTCAGCCGTTTTAGAGTTATAGCGTGTCTAAAAAATTCTGGGACACCCTGTATACCAAATGGTAATCCTTTTCGAACAATATACAGGGTGCTTCATTTAAATTACTACTCAATACAACGTTCTCCACAGGGTAAATCAATTGAATAATTATTTAATTTCATTCATAAACACTGTATATTAATTAAAAAGTTGTTTGGTCAAATATACAGGGTGATTTATGAGAGTTAATAGTCAATTCAAAATGACAATGTTTTTTTAAAATTTGGAAGCATTCCAATCCAATATACGGAGTGGTTTATAGAAAGTGTGACTTGATTTGGAATAAAAATACTTTCTCTATACCTATTGAAAAAACCTTTCATAAAAATATACAGGGGCTTAATTTAAATTACTACTCAATTCAACGTAAACAAGTTCTTTTCAAATTTATAAGTTAATTCATATTCCACAGGGTGAATCATTTGAATGATTGTTTAATTTGATGCAAAAATGCTGTATATCAATTGGAAGGCTTTCTAGTTCAATATACAGGGTGATTTATGTGAATTATTGCTCAAATCTATATAAAAATATTTCTACAAATTTGGGAGTACCCTAATTCGATATACACTGAGAGGTTTATAGAAATTGTTACTTAATTTGGAATGAAAATACCCTCTTTATACCCAACTAAGAACCTTTGAGAAAAATATACAGAGTAATTCATTCAAATTACTACTCAATTCAACGCAAACAAGTTATCTTCAAATTTGGAAGTTAGTCCATATACCACCGGGTGAATGATTGTTCAATTTAATTCAAAAATGCTGTATATTAACTGAAAAGCTTTCTAGATCAATATAAAGGGTGATTTATGTGAATCAATGATCAATTCAATCTGAAAATGGTTTCTCCAGATTTGGGATCAGTAACGGGGTGTTTTATAGGAATTGTTAATTTGGAATAAAAGTAGGTACTCTTCTCATGCTCATTGGTAAACCATTCTAGGAAAAAAAAAGTTATTTATTTAAATTATTACCCAATTCAACGTAAACAAGTTCTTTGTGAATTAATTCTCAATTCAATCCAAAAATGTTTTCTCCAAATTTGGGAGCATTCTAATCATATACGAGGTGTTTTATAAAAATTGTTACTCAATTTGGAATAAAAGTACTCTTTTTATGCTTATTGGAAAACCTTCTGGAAAAAATATACAGAGTGATTTATTCAAGTTATTACTTAATTCAATGTCAACAAGTTGTTCTCAAATTTGGAAGTTAGTCCTTATACCACAGGGTGAATCATTTGAATAATTGTTTGATTGTTTGATTCAAAAACGCTGAATATTAATTGAAAAACTTTCTAGTCCAATATACAGGGTGATTGATGTGGAATAATGCTTAAATGGGAAAAAATTCAAATGTATCAACTTCATTTCCGTTTGGATACGAAAATACGCCAACAACAAACGGAGGACCCGACAGGTTCTAAAGATGCTCCTTTGTTTGGTGTGACGATCTTACTTTTCAAGATACTGGGTGTTGCCTAATATTGTCCTCAGTGAACCGCCCTTGTGTTTGCGACTGTGAAACAGCACACTGTAGATGAAGAATTGTCGCTGTTAAAATTAATTCGGTCCTCATTTTCACTCCTTGTATTCTAAATATGGCTTTTGAATATTTTGTATATTTCTGGAGAATGAATTGAAACTATTTCTCTATTCCTATACTACAAGTTGTTAATAAAATGCCAATTTTCAGTTCCATAATGATACTCATTATAACTCTGGTTTTCATTATAAAACTGAAAAATTGACCAATGGAAATCTAGATTTTCAAATACGTAAGTAGGCAGACTCAATATTTTCTGTAGAATGTTTAACAGTTTCTGAGAGATTCGTGTGTTTTATGACAGTTTAAATCTTTTGCGTAAGTTTTCAAAAGAAATGTCGAGCACCAGAACAAAAATACTCAATGAACAAGGTAAATACATATTTATCTAATTCCGCTATCAAATGTGACACTTTACGTCACTCCTTGACGTTAGGTAACGTCACATTTTTCATAACCTTCATATATCAGTTATGAAAAGTAGTTATGTAAAAACTTTACGTAACTGTTTATGTTTCAACATAGAGATACCACATGAGTTTCAAAGAATAATT
>CAJUYI010000243.1:177242-207314 GCA_910591695.1 Galerucella pusilla | reverse complement strand
CGGACGGACCGCAGCAACGCGTCACGACAACTTCATAATAATTGTGGGCAAAGGTCGTGGTTAAATTAAAAATGCAATAGAATTAGAGCAGTACTCAGACGAACAAAATGTAGTTTGATTTGGACGCAAACGTTCAGCAGAGCAGAATTGACTGTGGACTTGACTTGTTGAATTGTTCTATGATTTTTAAGTTAATTATGGCAGGCTGATGAAATTTCTTCATCTTCTTCTTCCTTTAAAATTAATCTAGTTAGCAAATCCTTATTCTTTGACAGAGACATTTTAAAAGAAGTACATACAACGAACTAAGTCCGCCAGACGTCAGTCATCAGTCGAAATATCTATTCTAACACTTCACTCTAACAAAAGCAGACGTGAGTCGAGGTGGACAGATTCTGCCGTAAGTTTACGTCGTGCGCCACGCACTAACAATCCGTACCTTTAGGAAGTGTGGATAATAGACACTTTTAGTTGGTCATAAGTTTTTACACGTATCCGTATCCGTATTGGAGTTACGTTGACGTGAAGAAATTGTCAAGAAAGCCTTTTTAGCAGAAAACGTATCGCTTCGTTCTGTTTCTAATTGTATAACCTCAAAGTTTTTTTATTTTACCTTTTTATGTTTCTGTAAAATGTAAAAGAGGGGCGATATTAAATAATCCATTGCTGCTAGACGAGGAAGATGATGTAATATAGCACAAATAGCACGGAATACTGACTTTGGTCGGGATACGGATACGTTTAAGTATACGGAGTAGGGTACGTAACAATACGATCAACGCATCGTCTCGACTGAGACGTAACGGGTCTACAGACAGACAAGCTAAAAGTCTCTATTATCTATTCGGTCTAGCGTATATCCTCTGGAAATACAAACAACTACTGCTCCTTTTCTTGAACATTTTGCTTACTTCCTTGCTTCACAGTACCTTAAGTCGTCCCATTTCTTTCCGAATTACAAGAAAGCTTACTCCCTTAATTTAACAGCCTATAAAAATAATTTACGAACCTATAATTTCAATGATTAACTATGAAATTCTGAATAGTTGTTTTGATATCGAATTAATCATTGTTACGTACCACTCATATATTGATGAAGACCATTATTGTAAGTAATAACGTAAATACCATTAAGTTCTTTTTATTCGCCCACCGATTACCCAATAACAAACATAATGTAAAAATCTCGTAATGTCGATAAATCGTTTTACGTATGGTTAACGGTCCTGGTAGATGTGTGTGTACACGCGCTAAAACCATTACTATTAAATATTTAAGTGCCATAGTCCATATGTCAAATCATAGTTAATGGTCATATATGAATTTTATATCAGGAGCTGGACTTAGAAGTAGTAGAAATTTTAGGGATAATTAATAGGATTAGATCTGTGGTTGAAATTCTCTACATAAGATCAAAGATTACAGGGGCGACGTCCCGTATAATATGCCAAATTAAATGCAAGCAAGGACGTAGCGACGTACTGTACCATCCAAGTCACCAGCGGCATCGGTGCTTTACGCGATAAATTCGAACAAGTGATATATCTTATATTTTTATTCAGTAATCTTTGGTAATATCTATGAATATCCTGGTCTGGCAACAAAAAGGCAAACCCTTTTTAAGAGTGTGTTATACAGATTCCTTTGGCAAAATTTTTATCAAACAAACACAGAATACCTGGACTGCACAAGGACTGTTAGACTATAATAAGTTGCCTTCTAACAGTTCACTATGGTCTGAATAATCCTATAGTAAGACAACCTCTCTTTCACCCTCATACCTTGGAAATCAAATACCAAATAAACGAATCAATTCATGGATGAACCATCCTAAGCCGCTGTCACACATGCCTAACCCTAGCCTACTACCGATCAAAATAATTGGAAACGCTGAATGTTCGCACTATCTTCAGAAAAAATAGATTTCTAGACGTGTAGATGACATCAGGAACAACAGTGAGACGAGAGGTGTTCATCGGTTTAAAGCTGCAGGTACAATGACTAAATCTGTCTCATTATATGTGGACCTGTACGTCAAGGAGGTTGCGTTTATGGCCATGGTACGACTGGTGTAAACCCCAAAGTAGGAGTGGTTCAATTGATGCTAAGCCCATGGCAAAAAGTAAGCGCTACCTCTGCTGCAGGCAGCCAATGATGCAATTGAACCCAGGTTTGTGTTTAATAAACCCTACAAAATACAAATAAAGTAGAGCACAGTCAGATGCTGCAACAATATTATCCTGAGGTGGGTTGAAGGATACGAAAGGAGTAAAGGGAATCGCATTGCCGATTCTTTAGCCAGAGAAGCGGCTGGACTAAAAATTTTATGAACCAAGTGACACCTACTAGCCAAACGTTACACCCATGCTCAATCCCTTAAGAGATGGGATGGAATCAATGGATGCAGTCTTTCCAGGATCACCCTGGACGATCCTGGAAAGCTGGTGCCGAAGAAATATTTGGCGATGACCAGGAAAAACTTACGTTTCTCAGTAGGATTTCTGACTGGCCACTGTCAACTAAGGAAACACCTCCATTCTATGGGGCTAGTGGACTCACCTCTATGCAGGATTTGTAAACATGAAACATGTCAGGCATGTCTTATGCGAGTTTTCGTCAATAAGAGATTGTGTGTTCGATGAGTCTTGGCCTACACCTACCGATATAAAGGAGATGTCTCCTAACGATCTGAGCACCTTCCTGGAGAGGACAGGATGGACGATGACCTAGGAGTGCAGCTCCTCGGGAGGATGAACAATGGGTCACATGTGGTCTAAGTGCTGTGAGCTTACACTTACCCTCCCTACTTTACAGATAGATAAATACAGATGTGGTAAAGATTGATGAATAGGTTCAAAACTCTCCTAAAAATGTCTCAGCTTTCTTAAAAAAATACCTGGTGTTAATTTGAGATGTTTCTTCATTTTTCAATCTTTTGATTTGTACGTTATATGCATCAGCTCCTCGAGTTATTCAAACTAAGTAGATGTATGAGTATGTTACTCGTAATTTTTTTACTCATGAAAAAATATTAATCATGTAATGGCTGTAATTACAATGATTTGAATATTTATTCGTACAATTCATCAATTTCATTAAATAATAGCGTGAGGTAATTTTTGTTTGAAGTTAAACAAGAGTGTTAAGGTGTGGTTTTTGGCTATTATTTTTATAAATGAATAATTTTTTATACTTTTATAGCTATACTTTATATTGGTAAAGATTTCTCAAACTCTCTGCCAATTTTATTCGACTTTTTGTGGAAAATACTTTGAAATTGTTATATATAAATTAATTATCAACTGTTATATAAACTAATTAAGAAAAAAAAAATCCTAATTAACCTGGTATTTTATTACAAAATCTATATTTAAATAAAATACAGATCTGTTTCACCTTTTTTTACTAAAATATTACGTGTATCGTGTTAAAATCACATGTAAATATCCAGTGGTAGTATATAAAATCAAATTTTCAACTAATTTTTGTTAACCCTGTCTCGTGCAATGAAACCTACCTATATCTTCATCCAGTTTATGACGGTTTGATTATATTCTAAGATTATAATTTAAGTTATATTAAGCCGACGTCAAATTTAGACAATAATTACTATGATTATCGGATGGGTTGGCGCGCAACCTTCATTTTCACTTCTAAACATACAAGTTCAAGCGATGTTGCTAAACGTAGGTGCTAATTTGTCTTTATACTAAGAATCACATTGAAATCAAACTGATAGTTATGTCTAAAAATAGATATACACTCCACTTAACCTTGATGTTTACTTTACTGACCCATATCTCACTTGTTATCCATTATATGGTGTTTAGGGTGAGTTGTACCAAGCACCTAAACTCGTTTTAATAATGACTGATGTTTAGACTGATGTAATTGTTGATAATAAATACATCAATCAGCCACAGTCTAAACATCAGTTATCATTAAACCGAGTTCAAGTATTTGGTACAACTCGCCCTTAATATCATTGTGAGTGAGCTTGTTTGCTCAAAACTCTATCTGTCCATACAAATAATTGTTTTTTAAAGTAAAGAGACACCCGATTTATGTATTGATCTTCTACATGGTTGAAGAGGAGATGATAGACCTGGTTAGAATATGTTCGTGGAAGTCTGGAAGAAGATCAGGATTATTGTAATAGGTTCTGAGAATGCTACGAAGCGTCAGGACTACCGCCAACCACGCCGTCACATGATAATACAGTTATTGCCGCAAAAAAGTAATAAATTTGTAATTTAGATGATATCAGGTCATGGATTGGGCTATCACCGCCTTTCATTTTGTGTAGGAGTATAGAGGAAGGCCATTTATCGTTTGCACACGGGGACAGAAACACCCGGCGCGGACCTGCCTCGTTAATGCATTAAGGCCCGGTTGTACATTTGAAGCTTAAAATTGAGCTCAACTGAGCTGGGCTTAAAATATAAGCTTAGCTCAACCCTAAGCCTGTTGTACAAACATGGTTCAGTAGCAGCTCCACTAAACCTATATTTGCAAGTGTTGGTAGAACTTCTTTCGAACTGACGCATGCGTATGAAGTAAATTGGTCACAATATGTTTGTCAAATAACCTAACTAATGTCATATTTGCTACCAATTAGTTTCACAAGAAATTTCATCTGCTATTCAATCTGACACAAAACGAACTGTTTCTTTAGAAAGACGAAATCTTTGAATAAACTCATGATCTCTCGAACATTCAAAGTGATTTATACGCTCTCTATACACCCGAGGTTTTCTCGGGTGTTGTACGATTCCAATAAGTTCCAAAAGATCCTCATCATCGTAAGCCAACTTTGTACAACAGCAATCTGACGCTGAACCTGAGTTCACACTTGAGCCTTCACTAAGCTACAATTGTACAACTGGCCCTAAGAGACAAATTGGAACGAGCCAATTCCAAAAACAAACTCACTTCTCTTCAACCGTACATTCTCAAGAAACTTATATACGACCAATAAGACCAGATTTTGCAGCAGATTCTTCTACATTATTTGGGTTCATAACTGTCCTATCAGTCTATCTAACTAAGCTCCCTTTTCAATAGTAATCCGCCAAGAGCTCCTTATCCTAGCAGCAGGGGTGAATGCGAGGGTTAGACCACTCCTGCGGTTGCAGAGAGGGATACTCCTGAGAGTGGTGCAGGCGTACAGGACAGTGGGTGGACTGGCAGCACCGGTGCTGTCAAGGTCCTATATATTAGACTTGATGGCTAGAGCCAGACAGAAACGCTGGAGGGGAGCGACCAGAGATGAAGTACAGGAATGGATGGATGAGGAAATGGAGAGAAGGTGGGATAAGTATGAGGGCGCGCTAAAAGGAGCGATTGGGAGCAGGAAGAATTAGGAGGGCCGGAAATTCGAGTAGGAGAACTACTTCTTGAAGCATCACATAGCATGGGTCATGAGTGTGTTACCTCCACAAGATTGGGAAAAGAGAAACTGGAGTGTGCGAGAGATGTGAAGTGGAGGATGATGTGGGACATGTGTTTGGATGTTGGAAGAACGAAGACGTTTTGAGAAGTTGGAAAATAAACTGGGAGAGACGGTGTATTGGGAAAATATGGTGGAGATTATGTTGAGGGGCGAGGAGGAATGGATGGAGATAAGTGGCGTAGTAGAGAGCATGATTAGGGAAGGAGGAGGACTCGACATGGCATGTGAGAGATAGGGGTGATAGAAGGGAGAAGATGACGGAAAGTGTGTAACGTACCACCGCCCGTCTTGAAGTATGCTAGGGTGGTGATTCCAAGGCGGGAGTAACGGCGAGTTTGAGGAGGGTTTGGTTGGTGGGCATTCCCGTGGGAATGAGTCCAACGTGTCTGATCTTGTTAGAAGATCCTTGTGAGGCTGAGAATCTGGCAGAAGAACCTGTCAATAATTGTAGTAGGTTGAGACAGTGACAAGGGGGCTATGTGGAATGTTCGGGCCATAAGTGTACAAAATATTCAAAGGACAGATTGACATTATTCACATCTACGGAAACCATATGAACTAAAAAATACAATAAAAAAACTCTGATTTAACTGACGAATACATTAAAGTTTATTCACATTTCGGATTTTTTAGTAATAAACGAAGAGTCTGACAACGATGTATTCGTTTTCACTGGACTGGAACTCACATATTTGTGACGTAATACGTAATTGATGACTGGATCTCCTTGCGGACTAAATTAGAAACACCTTGGCGTCTACTGATGGACTTTCGTAATAATGCGCGAGATATAAGACGATCGGAAAAATCTACAGAACGATTAGAAATTACTTCATTAAAAAGTTTCCGTAGTTAATCGATTAAATATAAATTATAATGTATTCAAGAAAAAATTGCATAATTAGTTACTACAAATTGTATAACTAGTAGTGGTATTTTATTTAATTATAGTTCATAGTTCTATGTACCTAGGTACAGTTTCGCCTTTACCTGGATAAAAAGAATTATCACCTTAATTATTAACAATAAAATATATACAATTCATTGATTAGTTATGAATAAATATTATAATTTCAGTGTTTATTACATTACAAACGTACTATTACATAAAATCAGTTATTTTTTAGCAAATACTAAATATTATCTTAATGTACTAATTATCGAGGTATTACATTATTGAGCGTAGTTTCCAAGTTATATGAAAGCATATTGGAAAATAGATTAAGATCCTTAATAGAGCTGGATGGTTCACAAAGCGGATTTAGGAAAGGACACAGTACCCAAGACCACATTTTCACGATAAAACAAATGATAGAAAAAACACAAACAAAAGAAATTTATATGGCTTTCTTGGACCTTGAAAAAGCTTTCGATAGTGTACCACAAAAAACAGTATGGAGTAGCCTAGAACAGATATCGGTTCCAAAGAGTCTAATCACACGCATAAGGAGTCTGTACAACCAAAATTTCAGCTACGTCAGGAGACATAACCTTGAATCCGATATATTTAGAGTCAAAGACGGAATTAGACAAGGTGGAGTACTGAGTCCTCTATTGTTTATTATTGTGATGGATGACATCATTAGGGCAACAAAAACGTACACTAAAAAGATAGATATAGGATACAACAGGTTAAAACTAATAACATTGACTGAGTGTGCGTTTGCAGATGAACTAATGATTTGTGCACACAGCGAAAACTATTTTTAAAGGTGTCTGTATCTGTAGAGTAGGGAGGGGGAGTGTAGGCTCACAGCACTTAGGCCACATGTGACTCATTGTACATCCTCCCGAGGAGTTCTCCTCCTAGGTCGACATTTTAAGGAGAATTTTGAACCTAGTCTTCAAGTTTTGCCACATCTGTATTTCTCTATCTGTCCCAGGAAAGTGGACAAGTCACTAGGAGACATCTCCTTAATATCGGCAGGTGTAGACCAAGCCTCACCGAACGCAAACTCTCTTATCGACGATAACTCCGGACACTCGCATAAGACATGCTTGACAGTTTCATCTTCCTGTTCACACATCCTGCATAGAGGTATGTCCACCAGCCCATAGTTTACAGTGGTCAGTCAGAAATCGTGGGTTTTTCCTGGTCATCGCCAATTATTTCTTTGACACCAGCTTCCCAGGGTCGCCCAGGGTGATCCAGGCAAGACTGCATCCTTTGATTCCATCCCATCTCTTAAGGGATTGAGCATGGGTGTAACGTTTGGCTAGTTCCGCAATTGTCGAAGTCGTCAGGTCGTAGGTGTCACTGTCAGTTTAAAAGTATTTCAAATAATTATTTAAAAAATTAATCTATATGGAATATTTAGAACTACTTTTTTGTCGTGTTGGTATTTTATAATCGTTCCACGTTTTCGATTGACTTCTGATATGAATAAATCCAACAAATACATACACCTTGTTCAACATTTCATTGCCGTGTATTTTATTGTATGAAAAAAAAGATTGTTTAATGTGGATAATAAATATTTTACAGCCGGCTCTCTAATGCTGCGTTACGGAATTGTAATGACATCATTACAAATAGTCTTTTGATTTTATTGCCATTTATAAATAATGTTATTAAAAGGATCGTACTGGGAAATTGTAGAAAGACAATCAAGTATGTTTGAGGAAGGAAAAATATGTGGATAATCAGGAAAATTGAGGAGACGCAAATTTCCACTGTAATGTAAAAGCAAACTAAGATTTCAATAGTTTTAACAGAATATTGTCGTCTGTATGGCAACCTGAGTAAGACCAAAATAGTGAAGGAAGAAGAATGTAGATTAAGTGGAATGGAAGAAGAAACCTCCATCCACTCACTTTAGAATTCAGAATTCTGGGAGAACTGAATAGTTGAGGCCCGCAGATATCCTGAAATAGGACTTAAGGAGCTACTAGTCTCCTCAAAAACTAAGTAGAAATAAGGGGGAACAATATATCGTTTAGGTCCCAGTGACTCTCACCCCAAAATACATACAATATTGAAGTTTTTTGCATTCGCCTGTTGCTTCATCTTTTTTAGAGCACAACTGTCTTTTTGTAAAAAGGGAGAGCGGTGAGATCGGTCCTGAAGCATGTCAATGATTTTATCTAAATTTAGGTTTTTCCACATTTCAATAGATAAGATGCAAAAAATGCTCTTCCATCTCAACAGACCAGATAAGAAGATTACTTCATTCTTTTAAATTGATCAATTGATAAGATACGTTGTATTTAAATATAAAACAAGTAGTTGAAATGGGATCAGTTTCTGAAGCAAGAAAATACGTATACAGAAGGAAAATCTATTTCATTGTTAGAAAATAAGTAACATAATGTACTGGATCCGTCCCATGCATTAATGTTATAATAACATAATTACGCTCATTTCAAATTGAACGTAATTAATAAAACTTTAATGTATATCGTATATATATTACAATCAAAGAACGCGGGGAGAATTTGTAATCGTGTTAGATATTTTTTTCACAATAATGAGCTGCCAATTCATTGGTTTAATTCAAATTACTTGAAATACGTGATTTTTGTATATTTTATTGTATTTTAAAGACGAAACGTATAAAATGTGAAGAATTTTTGTGTGTGTTAGTGAAATTGAATGTTTCGGTGTGTTTGAGTGATGTGATTGTGTGTTATTGTGAGTAATAAAATTTGACTGTGTGTTTTTTGTTTTTTGTTTTTGTATATAAGTATGTGTTAGTAGAATAAAAATTCTCTTTCTGAATTATTATTTTTATTTTTTTAGTATGAAATTGTTATTTTTTGTATGTAATTTCAAATTTGTCTGTCCTATTGATCGAATAATATTGGATCCCATTAAAAAATGAGGGTTTTAAATCACCACGAAACCTGCAAATGATCCACTAAGTCCCACGCTTCCACGTATTCAAAGATCCGACAAAACAGAAAAGTAGACACTCGTTGATTGAGATTCCTCGAGGATTTCTTATGGAGGAGATTTTTTCGTCTCAAATGATAGAAAACACAATTTCATAGCATATATATTTACCATACTTGAAAAAACGACAGGAAATTTAAAAGTTTCTTTCAATTAAACCAAATTTATTAGAATATTTCTTGAAACAAATACCATCCTTTTTGTATTCTTTATTATTCAGAATGTGCGTACTTGAAATTAAGGTAAAATTCAAGGTTAACAGTTTATTCGTGAGGTCGCTGTTCCTGTTTAAATTGTTATAAATACAATCTTTATTGTTTTATTATACCGAAAGATTACATCATTTGTCTATTAATTAAAATTTTAATTTTCAACTTGTGTGTATATCTGTTTAAGAAATTCTAGAAGGAAACTTAATGTACGTTTGCATCAACACTTTTACCTTAATTTCCAGCTTTCCAGTGTCTTTTTGGAGTACTAGCTCTTTCTTTTTTCTGACAGTTCCTTTTCATACCCTCTCAATCATAGCTTTGTTTTGTCCAGCCAGCTGCTTTAGGGTTGGTTGCAGTTCCAAATTGTTTTAGCCTTTGAAGCAGACCTTGAGCCGGATGAAGACTACATGAAAGGTACAAAGAGCCAAAAGGCTGAACTGCAGAGGACTCGGAAGACTCTGACTGGTAGTGACGAACCAATAAACTTGCAAGGATTCACTGCCCAGAAAAATTATGACATTGAAGCCTTTGAGAAAAGTTCACAGATACAGAAAGTGGACTGTTCCTTCATACCATCTCAACCATAACTTTTTTTCGTCCAGCCAGTTGCTTTAGGGTTGGTTGCAGTTCCAGATTGTTTTAGCCTTCAAAGCAGCCTGGCTATCTAAGCCCAAGGGGGCATTTCTTCTAGAGGAACTTAGTGAATAGACCTTTGAGCCTGATAAAGACTACATAAACGGTACAACCAAAAGTACAAAAAGCCAAAAGCTTGAACTGCACAGAACTCGAAGTCTCTGACTACTTTGAGGCGAGTTCACCTATACTCGCAAAAGAAAAAATTAGGACTACTATCACCAAGTAGGTTGATTTATTAAGTACCTTTTTAAGGAAGCATCAAGCAAAGACATGTGCAATAGCAAATAACATGAGAGCCTATACAACAATGGGCAGATCAGGATCTACAGTGACAGTCAAGCTGCCCTTAAAGCATTCCAGAGCTCTAGGGTAACATCTCGGCTGGTATGGGAATACGGCGAAGAACTTAGAAGACTGGCGACTCGGAACAGTGTAACACTGGAGTGGGTCCAGGTCACAAAGGAATCGCTGGCAATGAAAAAGCTGACGAACTCGCAAGAACAGGATCGTCAACCTCGATGAATGGACCCGAACCAGATGTGGGCATTCCCAGATGCTCAACTAGGTCATGATTAAAAAGGTGGCTAAAAGAACAACACAATAAACACTGGAAGAATACGCCCAGGCAAACACATGGGAAGAAATTCATAAAAGAGCCATTAGAACAAGTAGCAAAAGAACTGCTCTCAATGAGCAGGAACAAACCACGCACCATAACGGGGCTACTTACGTGACACTTTCCCACAAAGGAGCACCTGAACAAAATAGGGCTGTATAACGGAGACCTTACATGCAGAAGATGCAAAAAGGGACACCGAAACAGCTCTGCACATATTATGCAACTGTGAGACGCTGGACCTCAGGAGGCAGAAACTGTATGTAAAAAAAAGAGCATCTATCCAACCAACGACATTTTATAGTCACTAATCAACCGAAATTTGCTCAGTTCACCTCTTGTGCAATTTTAAGTGAAAAAAAAATGAACTGAAACATTGTTTAAGGTCGTTATTGCAACGAATGTATTTTAATGTTCCAAACAGAGTTTTCTACAGTCACTGAACCGATGTAGTTGTCTTATTAGTATATATATATTACGCAGTTTGGTTCGATTGACTGGATCCATTTATATGAAATTTATGGATAATGAAGTGGTTTCCACTTTTGAAACGGCAATAAGATAAATTCGGAATTTTATCTCGACACGATTACATCGCCGCCTATATCTGCCTACTTTTTAGGTGGCCGCTTTTACTGTTTTAAGGCTGATTGGCACGTGTAATTGCTATGGCATTTCAAACTTTCAGAAATCCGAATAACTCAAGACATAAATTTCAGTAATGAACGTAATTATAATGTTTAAATATACATATATTCTATTCAATTTACATACCAATTGATGCATATAAGTTGTAATCGAAGAGAAACTTCTTATCTATGATAGTTGAATATATTTCAATACAAAATTTTCAATTTTCATTCCTAGTAAGGAAATTGTTCTGTCGAACGACCGATCTGTCGGTATATAGAATACAGAGATTCTTGAGGTCTGTTCCAACCGCAGTCAGAAACTATCAGAGAATAACTGGTCGTAGCAAACAACGAGTTTACTTTCGCGTAATTCCTATCACTGATTGCAATGGTCGACTATTCTCTGATAGTTTTTGACAGCATCTGATTGAGGTTGGAACAGACCTTTAGTGGCTGGTTAGTTCAAAAAATCGACATTCGAACCCTCAAGGTGGCCGTCGATATAGTCGTATAACTTTTCAAAGAAATTCGTCACGGAATTAAGCAACAAGAAGGAATGGGATTCAATGCCATTCAATGCCATTCAATGCCATTCAATGGTACATAGATGGCTCAAAAGCAATGGGAGAAACTGGGATAGGAGTGTTCGGGCAAGGAATCAAACACTCTGAAAGCTTGGGAAAAACCCCAAGTATCTTTAAAGCGGAAATCCACGCCATAAGAAAGTGCGCCCAGTTCAATATTGATAAAGGATACAGAAGACAAAGGATTATCATAATGTCGGATAGTCAAGCAGCAATTAAAGCACTGCGCTCTTGTGTATTAAGTTCCAAAATGGTGTGGGAATGCCTAGACAAACTCAATGAACTAGGCGAGAACAAAACACACTGGAATAGAAGGAAATGAAAAAGCAGATGAACTAGCAAAGAGGAAGACTGAAATACCTTTCTGGGGGCCTGATCCCTTTTGCAGAATCAGCCCCAATGTAATATTGGAAACAATAGTTTGTTACGGTTCACCCTAAAATATAAACACTTAATTAGTTAAACAGTCAATAAAAAGCTGTGGCTTGGATGCATAAATGATTTAATTGTTACCTTAATATAATAACATAATATTAGCAACTATTTACATTATAACTGGATTAATTATTGTTGACACTGGATAACTGGTTCTGATGGTAACCTTGAATTTCTTAGTCTTTGACAAAAGCCAAAGGTGTCTGGATTCCTGAAGTATTCAGATAACCATCATTGATCTTGAGCCCTTTGCCAAAAGGCACAAGACCTCTGTTGACCTTTCAAGGCCATGGAGAGAGGGCATTGACTTTTGACCTCCATTTTGTTTTGGTTATTTCCTGGGTATACATGGTTGGTTAACTTTCGCATTCTGCGGCTTTAGTGAACCAGGAAAACTAACCATAATCAGGATTTTCTTGTACAATCCAGTTGTAAGAGTTCATAAATTTATGGATATAGCTCCTGATTGAATAAAACCTCACCTAAAGGTCACATGCCATCTAGGACCTTCTTTTTCCTCTTTTCTTCTTCTTGTGCATCTTTTACTACTATTCTGCTACTATACTCATCTGTACATGCTTTACGTCATCGATATTGGCTGGCCGCTTGGAAGTAAGCTCTACCTATAGTACTCCAGGGTAGCCTTCAACTCTTCTCCTACCCAGTTTGTTCTATACGCCTCCCCAACTCAACTTCGCATCAGTACGTACCCAGTTCGCGAAGGAATTTGTAGGCACCATCATAAGGAGAGATAGCCTTCAAGTAAGATCTTTCCAACTTATTACATACCGGTTCACTAGTGGTGTGAGTAGTGTGACTTCGAATTCGGAAGCTACAGATTGACTATCTTCCCAATATATGTACATCCTTTTTAACCAATTGAAGGACACATGAACATCTCTACTTAACATATAATTATTCTCAGTAATACTTATTGGAATGCCTAAAATAGATATTAAGTTGTAGTTTAAGTAAGGTAAATAGTTAGTAACAATTCAAACTAGGTAATAGGTTAACAATAAATTAGTTAAACTTTATATTTACCAGGAAGTCCATGTAATCCCCGAAGTATACTTCTGCGGAAACTTTCTTTAAATTCTAAATAAGAATTAAGCTGAATAGCAGGCATATTCTAGTTATGGTAGGATAAAAATAAAATCATTTCACATTCTCTGTAATCAATCATAAAAAGGCGAGCCAAGCGCTGTCAGTGTCAGTCAGTTGCCATTTGATTTAGATAGAAAATAGAACATTCAACCTATCGAGTATCGAGTAGTTCATTTGCTCCTTTACCCGAATCACAGCAGAGACCATCGAGTATCCCCTTGTTAGAGGTCCGTTCGATTTTACCCAACCCCTCTCCGCACCGAGAAATCCGGGATACAACAGTTTAGTTATTACGTTTAAGTTACACTAGCTCCTATTCTGTGGCCATCAAGTGGAACAGAACGGGGAGCTAACAAGGTAAAGCCGAGAAAAAGAGATCTGATTATTGGAAAGATCTAGTAGGGCTTATACAATCAAAGATTCTTCTGGGTGACTACAACCTGTTGAGATAAAATGAATGCATAAGTCAAAGTAAAACTGCGCTAAGAGTTTCAACAGGGATCCTAACGGGACATTGTCGCCTGAATGGGCACCTGAATAGGCTCAAAATAGTGGAGGAAAAAGAATGTAGATTTTGTGGCATGGAAGAAGAAACCTCCATCCACTTACTTTCCAACTGCAGAATCCTAGAACACAGCACCTGGGAGATTACTGGATAGAAGAGGAACATTTACCTTCAGATATCTTAAAATTCTTCCGGGAAATAGGACTAAAGGAGCTACTTGTTTCTGAGACTCTCCTCAGAAACTGAGTAGAAGTAAGGTGGCACAATAGATCTTTTAGGTCTCAGTCACCCCAAAATATCTTTATTTTTGCAGGTTTCTTCAAAAATGAAAAAAATGTTCCTATCAAAAAAGTAAAATTTAATTTACAGATTTATCACATCACATCACTTAGCCTTAAAAATCGTTTGCTTGAAAATTCATGAAGGTTTTTCATAATGGTAATTCTCATAACCAATCCTCGACAAATTTCCGGTACCAGTAAATGGCGACATAAATATTATAATTACCTTGCTAATAGCGTTTAGGTAGCACCTGAATTCAGTAAGACCGCAATTATTGGTTGGATGTTAAATTGTTGTACTGCTTTAGGGCTTGAAATTTATTTTTTTAGATTTAGAATATCACAAAATTTGTTAATGGTAAATTAAAGTGTCTTTTGGTTGTTTGGGATTGTAAGGCTTTTTGCAGAAGGTCCGTAAAAGTATATTGTACTTATCAAAAGTGCTGCATGTGTAACACATAGCTGTTTTTCTTCTACCTGATAAACCAAAAAATAGGAAAATATAACAGGGAACTTGACATACCCTGACGTATAATAAATTTTCCGCCCTTGGGCTGCTAAACAATATTTTACGCCCTATTTTTGGTGTTCATATGATTGTTTTTTCGGTGGGGTAGGCGAAAGAGAGTTTAAAAGTATTTCTTCACATTTGTTTTCTAATTTGACGTTAAAAAACTATAATAAATATCAGGCGACATCAATAAAATTATTGGGGAAGTCACTTTGATGTCGTTAAACTATAAACGTTAAGTTATACAGAGAGTTTCAAATACTTTATTAATATTTGCTAATTAGTTAAGATCATGACGAGATAATTATCAACACCTGATATCATAAGTGAAGAATTTCTCATTATTAAAAAAGAACATCTGTAAAATGACTACCTAATTTTTTCAAATCTCTAGGTTATGATAATAACCATTTATATACAAGTCACTTTCCTTCGAATAACAATTTATTACCGCTTATTAAACATTTTATTGAAATCGTATAAAAACCGATTTATTTATTGAATCAACAATAAATAATATATAATGTATCAATGAAATCAACCATATCGGACCCCCTACAATGATCGTTGGTTCTGGTAGCTCAACATCTGATATACTAATTGAACGCCAAGTGAATTTCGAACTACCTGTATAATACATACAATATTCGTAAATCAAACTTGTACTTTAATAAAGTAGAAACTGATTAAACTGCGTTCTACACAAAACAGATAAAATGTGATCCTGCTTACGTAACGTGTCCATAAAGATTCAACTAAATACGTAATTCTAGAAACTAAGAGAAAAAAATTGTTTATGATGTCATAATCTAAGAAATCTATAATATACGTTCCGAATCTTTCTACGTTTTTTGTGTGGAAATTTGAGGTTTTCAAGATCGTGTTTTGGCAGCTAGGTCCTACCGCCAGCTACACCACAGTCTCTTGTAATTTTTGCGTCTGCCGGAATACTTCTAGGCATTTACATACTAATGTTGATGAAAGAAAGCATACATTTTCGCCTGGGGCAGGAATTTTTTCCTTTACCTCCACCAGCTATTGGTTACAGATAAGTTTTGAATCTAAAATCACTCTGATATATAATCTAAAATCCGCATTTCTCAACCGATTTTGATTCAATTTTTTTTGTTAGATTCAGTAAAAAACAGTGTTTTGGAACAAATGTTCATAGCATAATTACTATTTTCAAGGCCCTCTTTGTTAATTTTTCTTGCCAAAAAAGACAAAAGTACATTAGGCATTTTTTTTTTCTCAAATATAACTAAATATATTACTGGATTCAGAATCATCACAAATGTAAACTACCAAAATTTTATTTAAAATTTTTTATTAACGACAAAGTTATTACAACATGAATTTGGAAAAAGCGGCATTTTCATTGATTTTTTACGTAGAGTGTAGACAAATTTTTGAAATGGCAACATAGTAAACAAAAACTAGGACTCAAAAATATTGCACAGTGAAAATTCGAAGCCGATAACTTAACCCGTTCTGGAGTTATAGCTTTTGAAAGTAATGTAAAATTGTAATTAATAATTTGGATTGTTGGCAAAGTAGTCTATGACAATACGGTCATAAAAATTTCTTGCCTGCAATTTTTTTAAATACGTTTGGTCACTGCTCCAGTCTCAATGAATTTTTTTTAAATTTTGTACACTACAAAGCAGCGATTACCTATTTCTATTACTTCTCAATAGGGTATTTGACAATTTTTTTTAAATACCATTAGAAGATTGTCTGACCTCAGTTAAGAACTCCAAATTTTTTACTAAGCGGGAAAGTTGCCAAAACCAACTTTAAAAATTTTATATTTAAATAGCGCGCCAAAACGCGCTGATTTTTTATGACGTCAGTGGTCTTGTTGCTCCGCCTACCGCATCCCGAGCGACTTGACCCTGACCAGCCGAATCGGAACCATCGGCTCGACCTACGGCCGCCCACGTGAGCTGGCCTATAAAGCCCGGGCAATTCATCAAGGCAACTTGATTGCAGCAACTTCTCGCCGCAACTCGTCTCCTATCAAAGTTGCATGAGCGTTCACATCATATTCATACTATTGCAGCAATTTCTTAGGGAAATACTATAATTCAAAATAGTCACCAACTTTTTATCAAAAGATAACCATAACCCAACTTTATAAATGATAAATTTAAATTTTTAAAACAGCGATTTATTGCTCAATGTTTCTAAAAGGATATACATATACCTATGGATTTGGAAGAGGTAGCCATCTTGTGCTTGATACTTGGATGTGTCAGTTTACACAATCCACAAAGCAACAGTTTTTTAGGAGAATAAAGAATATAATAACATAACATGGAGAAATAAATAACATACAAAGCACAGATACAAAGATAACCTCGTAACTGACATTTCAGTGACTTATACCAACAGAAGTTTTAGGTAAAAGTAACCAAGTTGCTGCAACTCATGGCATAAAATTAGAACCAGTTCTATTTTGGTGCAACTCGATTGCATTGATAAGTTGCACTGCATGCAATTTCGTCGCCGCGATCGAGTTTCAGTGACAAAAAGGCACCGTCAGAACCGGGCTTAAGAAACAAGCAAGCAACGAGACCTCTGACGTCACAATAAACTCACATATTTTCCCGCGCTGAGTAAATATTTGAAAATATTTGAAAAATCACTGGTTTAAATTATTTGTGTGAAATATTGATTTCTGGCATAATAGTACCACAAAGTACCTGCTCCGATATTTTTTTTATTTTTTCCGCTCATAGGAAAATACCCTATTCTGTCATTGTAACCACAAAAAAGTACAATTTCAACTTAGTCTTCAATAGTTAAATATTTAGTACATTTAGTACTTACTATTTCATACAAATGTTACTGACTGACATAAATAAAATTTCAAAATCAAAGCCTAATTGCGGCTCGTTTTGTTTATAAATGAAATTATTAAGAACAATTTTACATTACTTTCAGAAGCTATAATTCCAGAACGGGTCAAGTTATCAACTTCGAATTTTTACTGTGCAATATGTTTCGAGTCCTTGTTTTTGTTAACCATGTTGCCATTTTCAAAATTTGTCTACATTCAACGTAAAATATTACTGAAAATACCACTTTTTCCATAAAATTTTGATAGTTTACATTTGTGATTCTGAATAGTCATATAGTCATATTTGAGAAAAAAAATTGCCTAATGTACTTTTGTCTTTTGTGGCAAAGAAAAATTAACATAGAGGGCCTTGAAAATGGTGATTAGTTTATGAAAATATGTGCCAAAATACTATTTTTGATACTGAATCCAACAAAAAAAATTAAAACAAAATCGGTTAAAAAAACTTACGGGGGTGCTTCCAAACAAAATGGGTCACACTGTATAACTACCTCCGGTTGCTGGATGTGGGTATATTGAAGAGCCAGAGATCCTTCTTCTTTGAAATCTACAATTTTTGACTTGGAGTGAATGAATAGTGAATATACAAATTATTTCTTTTTTTAAGCATAAAAAGTAAACTTCCTCCGCAGATTACAATCCCCTAATTACTTTGAGAAAAAAATGATTACATGAAAAAAAAGTAATTGTAATTATTAATTTACTTACCCAGTACTGCCTTGTAGTGTAATATGTTATTAAAACATCCATATATTTGTATATCACGTAAACATTATTGAGTGGGTTTTGTTTTTGAAAGACTTATGATTAATATTGAACTTACTATTATGTGTAACGCCGTAAAAGGATCTTACCTGCAACAAAGGAAAATAAAGTTAATAATTATAACCAACCGTTGCGTTTGACTTATGGAATATGTCAATCTTTATACGTCCTCCTACGTCAACATAATGCATATTTATCAATAATACAAATACTACTCTAGTGGATTTACTTTTTTTTTAGACGCATTTGCATATAAAACGGATATTTATAGGGTGATACATATGGAATCTTGTCAAATATCAACTATAGTCTAGTCACTTTACTTATGCTACTTTTCCAGAGATGAGCTAGCACAATTCAAAAATTTTCTCGGACAGCCAAGCGGCTTAGAAAGCTCTTAGCTCTCACCGTGTAACGTCGAAATTGGTTTTAGACCGACAAAAAAGAGAACTCAATCAAGTATTGCTGGTCTGGATCCCTGGCCATTCTGGCATGGAAGGATACGAGAAGGCAGACTCTCTTGCAAGGGAGGGTGCCGCACGTGTTTCTATCGGACCAGAACCTACAATTGGCATCGCAATAAGTTTTGCCAAACAAAAACTGAATACCTGGACAGCAAGAAGAGCTTAAGACTTTTGGCATAATGTACCAGGATTAGTTCATTCAAAGGCTTTTATACATCCTTCGAAGCATGTCTCCAAACAAATGTTGGGCATGGCATGACCTACGTTGTCTAACAGGCTACTGTTATCTGAATCATAATATGCTAAAACTTGGACCGTCGGAAGAGCCACAAAAGACTATTGCCAGTCGCAGTGGAGTGCCTTATAGACCCACTCACCACAAACCTAACCTAACCTAGCACAATCTCCAGATGTGCAGCAACACCGGTCAGATTTAAAGAATATAGCAAAATACTGGAGAGTATCATGAAAACCATCTATCCCCTATTATTTAAATTGGGACATGGCAAACCCAAGATAAGTCTTAAGAAAAAGTTATCCTGTTATATATACAGAGGAAAGACCTTGAACATGAGCAATAATCGATGCCTTTGAATGGAGATGGTCTCCTCAGGAATAGCTACCTAGTAGGGTGGGACAATAATTGAGATTTCAAACATGGGACTTCTTTGGGGTGCGAGTTGCGTTCTACAAGGAATGCTGAAAGAAATAGCTTTAAGAAAGTCTGTGAAACTACATGTGAGTAGATAGTATCAATACAAAGCTGGCATTGAAAAATTTACCGGGAAAATACATCGACAATGAGGAAAAAACAGTGCTACTCTTAGCAGAAACTCAGTTTTATCAGCCTGTCTTCTACTGAAAATTTTCATCAAAGGAAGATGTCACGATTCATATCAAATTTTCCCCTAATTCCTCTCCTTGAATTCTAGCGTTATATCCATTATATTTGTAGTAATAAATAACAATTTCCATATAATCATAAAGTAAACTGGAATGTACCAGACATTTATCTTAAACACGTCTATTATTTAGACTATATATAATTCCAATCGAAAGTCAACAACATCCATCCCGATGAATTAATAGCCAACAATACTAGATGTTCCAAATGAATCCAAACCTATAAACCGTCCATTCTACGAAAATTAATCAATCCAAATTAAAATACATCGGTGCGTACCGAGATACATATTAAACATAAATTAAATCCAATATATAGCTGATTTTACTCAATGATTAATGTTTGTTGTGCTTCTTTATTTAATATACATAATTTGACGGAATATTCGTAATGAACGTATTCTTTATGGAGCACGTTCTCGGAAAGACGCGTCCCAACTTCTGTGTCAGTATCTGTAGAGTAGGGAGGGTGAGTGTAGGCTCACAGCACTTACATCCTCTTGAGGAGTTGTCCTCCTAGGCCATCGACCATCCAGTCCTTCCCAGGAAGGTGGACAGGTCATTAGGAGACATCTCCTTTATATCGGCAGGTGTAGGCCAACACTCACCGAACACACACTCTCTTATTGACGATAACTCCGGACACTCGCATAAGACATGCCTGACAGTTTCATCTTCATGTTCACACATCCTGCATATAGATGTGTCCACTAGCCCCATAGTATGGAGGTGTTTCCTTAGTTGCCAGTGGCCAGTCGGAAATCCTACTGTTAAACGTAGGTTTTTCCTGGTCATCGTCAAATATTTCTTCGGCGCCAGCTTCCCAAGGTCGCCCAGGGTGATTCTGGCAAGACTGCATCCTTTGATTCCATCCCATCTCTCAAGGGATTGGGCATGGATGTAACGTTTGGCTAGGTCTTCAATTGTCAAAGTCGTAGGTGTATAAAATTTTAAGTCCAGCCTCTTCCCTGGCTAAAGAATCGGCAATGCGATTTCCTTCACTCCTGTCGTGCCCTTTAACCGCAAAAGATGCAAATAATGAAGTCTGGACGACATTTTTTTCTCGCCAATACTGGTTTGTTACATTTGTGAAAAAAAAAACAATTTATCAAAATAGAGGAACATATAAAGGTACATCCGGTATATCTATAGAAATAATCAATACTCGAAACCTTTTTTTTCATGTTAGCATCCATTTATTTGCCATATTTATTAAAACCAAGTCGTGAACAAGTTTTATCATGAGAGAACCACATACACTTACAAAGTATACACAGTACATCTGAAATTACCAACTCACGTCTTGAAATCAATTGCCAATGATTTAATTAAAGCACCGATTAAAATACTGGTATATCGATGAGGAAGATACACCACTTATTTGCAAACTAAAATCATCAAAGGAATAAATTATGTCGATAATATGTAAATTGTTCATCGCGAATTACTTCTCCTTACTCAGCGCTGTGATTGCAATTAGTTCTACAACCACCACACATTAGTTAGCTTATCAACTTTTGTACAGGACCGTTACCAGCCAATTACTTTAAAAATTCAGCAAGAAAACCTTCCTCTAACGGTAGCAAGTAACCTCACTTTGTTTACGTAAGTTGTTTGATATGTTTCTTACCTTAAAATCGATGGGGACAAGTTAAATTGGTTTGACACTAGAGAGTAATTTTCTGTGGAACACACATACGCAAAGCAAAAAAAATTGGTTCTATTTCAATCAGAGGTCTATGCAATACTTGCATGTGCAAGGGCGAATAATTTGAGAGCCTACAACAACAGGCAGATCAGGATCTACAGTGACAGTCAAGCTGCCCTTAAAGCAATTCAGAGCTCTAAGCCAGGTCACAAAGAAATCGCTGACAATGAAAAAGCTGACGAACTCGCAGGAGCAGGATCGTCAACCCTGATGAACGGACTCGCACCAGCTGTGGGCATTCCCAGATGCTCGACTAGGTCATGGTTGAAAGGGTGAGTACAAGAACAACACAATAAACACTGGAAGAATACGCCCATGGGAAGAAATTCATGAAAGAACCATCAGAAAAAGTAGCGAAACAACTGCTCTCAATGAGCTGGAACAAACTACGTACCATAACGGGGCTACTTACGGGAGACTTTCCCACAAAGGAGCACCTGAACAAAAAAGGACTGTATAACGGAGACCTTACATGCAGAAGATGCAAACAAAGATACCGAAACAGCTCTGCATATACTATGCAACTGTGAGACGCTGGATCACAGGAGGCAGAAACTGTATGGTAGACCCCAAATGACTCCAGAAGAGTTCTACAACCAACCAGCAAAGAACCTGTATGAGCTAATACAGGGAACGTTTTGGCTGAACACTAGGAGTATCCACAATAAGCCCAGGAGGATGAAGTGGTGCAGGCGAAGGGACGGCTGCTTTAAAAAAATGGTTCTAAAAGTATGAATTAATTTGGATGTATTGTAACCCAAAGATTATGATAAACAGAACTTGAAGACTAGCTTTTAAGCATGAAAGGTTATCATCTAAAAGAAACCCCATCTCGATTTTTAAATATCAGAAATTCTGGGAGATGCAACGGGATGGTACTACTACTACTACTAAATGTGCAGGCGAGCCTTGTCCTGGACAACTCAAGCCAAGGTTCCGACACTGAGGCCACTGGCGGGCCCATTGTGCCAATCCTGGGATGGTATGAAGAAATTCTATACAGAAGACAGGGACAAGAAGTAATAGGATACCAACATTATTACCAAACTAGGAAATAATGCCATTTAATGGTATAGAGATGGTTCTGGAACTTGCAAGCAATAGAAGGGATTGGTGTACACTCTGAAAGTACAGATTTTGGAGTTGTTATACATTAATTTATAAATGTTTCTTTAAACGTCAAAATGTTACCTATATTAATCGTTAAATATTAAAACCCTACTTGATTTCTATCATCTAGTAGCCAATAAATATTATAACTGTTTATCCATTTAAATAAAATGCCACAACGCACCAATAACTGCGGTCGTAACGATGCTTCTCGACCTTTCCGTATGTAAACAAACAAAAACAAACAACTTGGAACACACTCCACTACCCCAATTTCAGAAGTTACGTTCAAGCGTAACCGCCGAAAACAACAAAGCCACTGCAACAGCATCAAATAGAAGGCACGCGCCTTCAAGTTATTATGTAATAATCAACTCCAGCCTTTGCCTTAACCCGCCAAATAAATGTTTTACAGCCCTTTAACAGCGGTGTTGCCGAGTTTTCGTGTGTTTACGGTATTCTAAAGAATTCAAATAATATATACTATCTCAAAAAGTTTCCTTTGGCTCATCTATATCTCGTTCTAGGTATATTGGACGTAATATTTTTAATGCAGCTATCTAATCGTATATCCCCTTTAAGTTATATTGCAGACCATGGCGGTAACGTATCGAATTACAGTCGAACAAATAGCCGACAACTTTAAGTTCGCATAATATCTAGTACGGCGAGTATACATGTACAGGTTCATCTTCCTCTTGATTGAATTTTCCATGTTTCTTCTTTGAAATGCACATTGGAATCTCTACAAATTACCAACACTTTTACAAAAATTCTGCTATCGGTATTTGGTACATCAAATCCAATATTACCATCCCCTTCAAATATTAGCAACCCTTTTAGTGAAACTTCTTTGCTAGGTATCCGAGTTCTATTAAAAATGAACAAATTTTTTTTATTTGCAGGATAATTTTAAAATGAAACTAGGCAACATTGCAATAAAATGGCAGCGTGCCGAGGTCATAAAAACAGGTATATACGTGTATCGTGACAGTGTTGATGTTCCAGTCCCGTGTAATAGCAATTCTCTCGAGCGGACTTGTTGATCTTCCTTGTTTTGAGCTTGAGCCTTTCTCCTACTTGCTTCTCGAAAGGTAGGAGCTAAGAGATTTTCTATAATGACATCACTTTCTGATGTGTCACTAAAGCGTATATTCACGTCTCTTACGACTTATAGATCATTTTTGAATTCTAATTAACATTTATGTTCAATTTGAAATGATTGACAAGAAAAATATTACTTAGGTATTATTGGTCGCGTTCATCACAACGTAGCGCTACCGAAGCGATCATCAATTTCCTGCTGAACGCGTATTTTGTTAACTGATCAGATTGAGCGCTCAGGTATCAGTCGCCATTTTTTCAATCAGAATTAAAATACGCTACTCGCTACCGATTGATGATGCATCAACTGTCATTTATGACATATGTTGGAAACATATTATAAATATCTTTGTTTGGAGATATTTTAGTTTGTATTTCAGTGAAAATGAGTGAACAGCTGGAGGTTACTTAGGTACTATTTCGAATCATTAATAAATTGTATAGTTTGTGAGGAAATTCAACTCTCCATGCTCCAAAGTGGGGAGCTCTATTTATTGTAATTTAATCCCATTTTTAATGGTTAGAAGTAATACATATTTCATAATTGTCGTATATATCAAATCAAATTGAGTTGTTGTTGTTGTATTCATTGACATTTGTTACATATATGTCGATGGTTTTATTAGCACGTTCAGCAGAACTACGAACTGATGGATCACTCTAAAAATCGCTACCTGATCAACTTTGTTGGGATGAACGCGACCATTGACAACGCGAAACACACAGATATTGCATGTATCCAATCAGGTGCCGAAATACAAAATCGAAAACATGGTGTTTTCAGTTATCAATCCTCATATTTAAACCAATCGAAGGCGCGTATTTTGTATTGAGTGAAATAATCAAAATATGACAACTGTACTGTCAAATGTACCAGATGAAATTTATGTTGACCTTAGATAAGAAATACGTTAATGACGTCATAATTTCGTCTCATCCATTTCATGAATGAGAGAGCAAGCTGGACAATGTATGACGTAACGGCAAAGGATGGCTGAACAAACTCTATCTTGAGCTTTCTTGGACCACATGAAGTACAATCAATGCTTTTTGATAATTTGGTCTTCTCCTGTGTTGACACATGATTCATTCTTACTGATTGAGATCCCTTTCTTTCATCACACCAAGCTGTACACTTGGTATTTGTGGTTTTCTTTAGCTTCCAGGATGTTTGGTTCCTGATCCCATTCCCATATTTTTCTTTATTAAGGTTATTGGGGGGATACAATAGCTTAAGGATAAAGAGCAGGGTTTTGACCTTCTTGGTTCGATGTTAGTGAAGAGCTGTGAATTCGTATTGGTTACCAGGTCACCTTAAATAACTTTTATGTTTGCTTCCATGCTTTTTGATAGTTTGGTCTTCTCCTGTGATGACACTTGCTTAATTCTTACTGATTGAGATCTCTTGCTTTTGTCACACCAGGCTGTATACTTTGTATTTGTGGTTTATCCAAGCTTTCATCGGATGTTTGGATCCTGATCCCATTCCCATCTATTTCTTTATTAAGGTTATTGGGGTGATACATACTTAAAGGATAAAGAGCATGGTTTTGACCTTCTTGGTTCCATGTTAGTGAAGAACTGTGAATTTGTATTGTCTACCAGGCTACCTTATATCTTTTATGTTTCCTTCCATTCAGCCATCGAATAATCGATTATTTCTTGTATTTTTGAAACAATAATTGTCTTATGAACATTTTGCTCCAACGATTGAAATAATCGAAGCATAACAGCAATTTTCAACCGGCTTGTAAAAAGCCTAACCTATATCATTGTGAACACGAAATACGAGAATGGGTGGTATTCATCACGACAATGCTTAAAATAAATTTATTAAAGTATTTACAGCAATAAGTCAACGCTTATATAACCGCCCCTGTAATTAATTATCTATTGTTCAAAAAGTGAAAATTGCAAAGGGTCAATTTATCAATGAATGTTGTTTCCTGATTTTTTTCTTTGATTTTCCTTTTAACGTAGGTATCATTTCTCAAGGCGGGTGATAGAAATTTAATACCCAATAAATATCCATGTAGCGTGTCTTTGTACAATGTCTTTTTTGTTATAGGTATATTTATATAAGCTTTGTTGATTAAATTGACATTTACGTCAACCGTGCGTTATCTACACTGGTGCAAAAAATTCGATCCATCGTATATTTTCCATATATTGGGACTCTTAAAACTTGGTACTTATTATATGGCATAAATGAATATGGAGAGACCCTCGTATAATTGAAATTATTATTTCATAAATACTTACATTATTTTCATTTTTCTTATGACATTTTTTATAAACAATACAAATTTTAGGTTTTTGTCAGAAATTTACGTCTGATAAAGCAGCAAGAGATTTATTTGTTATTTTAGTGACCCTAACAACGAATTAGTATTTGAACTTATAGTTAATTTAATTGAAATAATGTAACATTGCGGAAAGAATGAGCTACCGAAGAGGCTCAGTTATGGTTTGGGCTGGTATAAGTTCCGAGGCCCGTACTGACTTGGTTCTAGTAGATGGTGGTTCTATGACAGGAGCAAGGTACATAACAACATTGTGGTACCTTTTGCTCCATTTACAGGGCCTAATTTCATTTTCATGGACGATAACGCGCGGCCAAATCGTGCAAGAATCGTTAATGAATATTTAAAAGAAGTCGGCATGGTCCGTATGAATTGGCCATCTTCAAGTCCAGATCTCAATCCTATATAACATCTATGGACACTCTAGGAAGAAGAAATCCGATCACGGGTACCCCGTGCTAACAGCTTGGCTGAACTTAGTATGGTGCTTCAGGCAATATGAGACGAATTGGACCAACTCGATGTCCAACATTTAATTAGCTCTGTGCCAAGACGTATGCAGGCTGTTATAAGGGCCCGGGGAGGAAATACAAATTATTAATAAAAAAATACCACACTAAACATTTCATTATAACCATTATTGTGATTACAAAATATTCTTCATTTTTAAATTATTCGCATGAGGCCAATTGTTTTCATAACAACATGATTTTTTTGTATAAACTGTCTTTATTATTCATACCTTCAACATTTAAGACCGATCCAAATTTACATATGGTCAAATTTCTGTCTATTTTGCCAAAAAATAGTCGTGGATCGAATTTTTTGCACCTGAGATATTCATATACACAAAATCAGTCATTAATGACCCCTATTAATGAATGATTTTGGTATCGGCAACCAAACATAATAATATTAACAAAAAGACTTCTAGTATAGAATATTTCTAGTTTTCAACTTACCTATCGTAAGTTCGCTCAATATACAGTGTGAAAACCACTTATGGAATAAAATTCTTTGTCATTATTTTAGAAAATTATAAAAAATGCCGTGACACGTAAACTTTTGAATTGAGTTGTGCGTTATGTAAACATAAATTTAAATGTACAGGGTGATTCACCCAAGTATGCCATAGTCGGTGATGTTTTTTTTATGAAACTTCCTGTATATTTGCATATTTTTGAAATCCTCTTAATGAACCGATTCCAACAAACTAAATAATGTATGGTCAATTATGAATTATACAGGGTGAAATTTTGAAATTAATAATTTATTACACTCGAAATATTGGTACTTTTTTAAATTAGCTAAATATGGATTTATCAAAAATCTTAACTAACCAAATATTAAACGTATTTGTATATTGAACAAAACCTTCTACGCCCATGAATTTTATCATAAATACCTAAAAATTGCCTAAAAACGCCAATAATTAGACAAAATCGGTAAATAATGTGGATTGTTTTAAATCGGTAAATAATGTGTATTGTCTTCTATTCTGTCAGTTGTTGATGAGTTCACAGTTTATATTGAAAAAGTAAAATCTTTGTCAAACACTCTTTCCTTGTCGACATAACAATGAAATATTTAACTGAGACTCACCGAATTGAGATTTTAATGATGATCGGGTACGGGGATAACTGCAGAAGTCAAATTGAAGTGGCAAACTTATTTAATCACAGGTATCCCGAATTGCCTAATATTTCACAAAGTACTGTGTCTAAAATTCATACACAATTCAGAGAACTTTGACATGTCAAACCATTGAAAAGAAAACCACACTTCGTTGAAGATGATGTGAAAGTGGATATTTTGTTAAGTGTCGAAGAGAATCCAACTTCAAGTACACGTCAAATTGCCCGTGAAAATAATGTTGGTCATACAACTGTTCTAAGATGTCTTCATAAAGAAAAACTTCATCCCTACAAATTAACTTTTGTGCAGGAGTTAACAGAAGACGATCCAGATCGTAGAATGGATTTCTGCGAAAGATTGATGAATAAGCTAAACAGAAATGAGATAGCTCTTGGTACCATTCTGTTTTCTGACGAATCAACATTCAGATTGAATGGAGGGGTAGACCGACAGAACTGTAGATATTGGACAGCAGAGAATCCTAATTGGATGAGACACATACTCAGTACCCTCAAAAGGTGAACGTTTGGGCCGGTATCATAGGCGACCATATTATTGGTCCCATATATTTATAGATGGAAATTTAACAGCTGAAAAATATTTAAATATGCTTAGAAATGAAGATATTCCTGAGTTGGCAAACTTATATCCCAACGCAATAGATCCTAGCTTACCGAATGAAAATGTTTGGTTCCAGCAAGACGGGCAACACCCCATTATGCTTTAATGGTAAGAACTTATTTAGATGAAATCTTCCCCAAAAAATGGATTGGACGAAGAGGTACTATTGAGTAACCAGCTAGATCGCCAGACCTTACGCCGTTAGATTTTTTTCTGTGGGGTTATCTCAAGAACAAAGTATATGCAACACAACCAACTAGCATTGTAGACCTCAAAGACAGGATAACTACAGAAATACGGAATATTTCACCTCAAACTTTAAACAAAGTTAAGAAGGAGTTCTATAGGAGACTGTGCTATTGCCAACAACTAGGTGGAGAACATTTTGAGCATTTATTTCAATGTATTAAAATCAAATACATCAGGTATTTTATGTATGTGTTTAAGAACTGTAAAAAAAAATTTCACCCTGTATTATTCATAATCGACCATACATTATTTATTTTGTTGGAATAGATTCATTAAGAGGATTTCAAAAATATGTAAATATACAGGCTGTTTCATTAAAAAAAAACAACACCGACTATGGCATACTTGCGTGAATCACCCTGTACATTTACATTTATGTTTACATAACGCGCAACTAATTCAAAAGTTGACGTGTCTCGGCATTTTTCATAATTTTGTAAAATAATGACATAAAGAATTTTATTCCATAAGTGGTTTCCACACTGTAGAATATCAATCTAATACAAAATAAACAAATCATTTATTCATTTAGTGCACGTTAAATGTGATATAATTATTTACAATTGAATTGATTTAAAATTATTATTTAGCTCTAATTATTATTTCGAATTAATTCCAAATCAAGAATAATAAAAGAAGGTAAGTAACATAATATTTTAATAAATATTGTTTTAATCCTCTTCAAATGAAATTATTGTTTGCCAATAATTTGAATATCATCCGACAACACCGGCACATAAATTCACTATTTCAAACGTTTTTTCCTTTATTACTGAAAAAAGTGGTTTGAAAAGTTTTTATTCAGTATGAATAAGTAGGTATTATTTATAAACCACATTTAGTAGTGTTCAGTGTTTACAATACAAGTAAATTGTTATTGATGTAGCAGGTAAAACTTTTGTTTATTTCCTATTTAAAATTTTATTACTGTTGATATAATTTGTTATAGGTATATTATAATAGTTGTCGTCAATTTTAAATTTATCTATTGAAATTTCTGGATAATTCTTTTTATAAAATACGTTTTGACACAAGGTCATAGGTAAACTAGTTGTAAAATTTTTGTGTCAAATGGAACATTGACTTAATTTCAATTTTGTAGAAGTTACTGTGGAATGTTATAAGAAACGGAAGGTACAATAGGTAGATATCGTTTTAGTTCGATAGGTGCATTTATGATTCATTGGTTTTATTATTACTTGTGTATTTAACCAAGTGCTTACTTAAAGTTTTAATATATTGATAAAATAATTAATATGTGGAAATAAATGCCTCCGTCCTTGACGTATATAAAAGAGTGAATAGGGTAGTGGAGAACGGATATTTATGCCCAACACCTTCTTGTCTAACGAAATATTCACCCGCTATTGTTCCCAGGTAAATAATTGCTACTCGAACATTCCCCAACACAAAGGATGTATACTACAGATACTGGAGATTTATCACGAATTACATAACATTATGGCCTGATCTACATATTATAT
>CAJUYI010000243.1:101846-177232 GCA_910591695.1 Galerucella pusilla | reverse complement strand
GTTGCCTGTACTGTATGATTTTCTATTTGAAGCCACTACACGTACTCTTAACTTATTGAAAATATCTCAGCAAAAAATTAATTTGTTATTACTCCGGTCTTCCCCCACGACTTTCTTCGAAAACAACGAAACACAACGAGATGCAAAAAATAGGGAGTAGGGGACGGCTGGAAAGTGCAATTTGCAGATAAACTGTACAGGCCATGATTTACGTCTGAAAGCTTGATAAACTTATATTCCTTGCTTGAGTGAGTAATATCTGCATAAAACCTTGAATAGGATTACAAATGTTCATAAATTGTATGTGCTATAATTCTGTCAAGGCGGCCGGGAGATGTTCCTCTCCGGCGCTATTCGATTGGTTGAATTGTTTTTTGTTTAGGCTCACAGCTTGCTAGGATAGGATGGATGCGCTGAAAACGGGAATATTTCCCGTTAAATATTTCAAGAATGAGTTATTTTTATTTCGCGAATTTTTATATAATATATAGAGTCTTTTTTCATCATTCTTCGTACAAGCCACTACTTTAATTGGTTTTGACGAACTTGATGGTTTCAAAAGTGGTGGAATTGGTTGATGAAACTATCACCATCTGCTTCTTGTACTTGGTATAAGATCATCGTTTGGCGATAAAGTCCCTTTAAAAACTATTTTATATGTGTATTCAAAAATCAACTGTACACGCAGATTTTCCAAGGAAGAATTTCATAGTAGTCATCCAAAATCTGCTGTTATGCCTAAAAATACTGTCGGAAACGAGATTCAAGCATTTGGTACGTATTAGATACAACGTACGCAACGTACTTGGAGCTGTTTGTATAGAGAGCAGTTTAAAGGAGGCGTCACACCGATTCTCAGATAAGCTGTAATCCGTCAGTCGTACAGTGGTTGGTTTCATCAGTTTAGCTGCATGTGTATACTTTGGCAAGTTTATCTGAAACCGTGAAAGGAATGCAGTCGAAAACATTCGACATTGCCACGTTTAACTATGAAAAAACTGAAGTGCTAACTATGTAGTGATAATAATTATAAATGGGTCTTTTTATTATTAACAATATTAAAAATATGATTTAACGTTTATTTTTATAATGTGCTTGTTCCCTTGGATTTATTCTATTGACATTATTTTTTCAATTTATGAATATCAAAAGATGTACACTTTTCCAAATTTGTTATGGGATTCTTCAAGCTCTGGCAGCGTTGTACGAAAACCATAATGACCACACCCTCCGAATTACATAATTGGTGATTATTGGCAAGCGCGTGCGGGTAATCTTCCCTCTCACTTCGTCAATTGACTGATACTGATTTATCCAGTTGGGTTGATATTGTCAGTGATCTTGTATTTTCAGTTTTTTCTTGGTAAAATAGCTACCGTACGCCATTTGTACGTTTGACAGATATGCACCATGTTTTTCCTCGCCTCTTACCGATGCCGCATAGCTTCAGATAAACTTGCCAAACATCAGGGTGATATGGAGTATTTTTACGTTGAATGGCTAATGTATCGATATTATTTGTGAAATTGTTTGATTGGGAAATTACAGGAAAAGGGAAATTAGGAAAAATTGTAGTTCAATTTCCTCACAAATACAGGTCTGATTTGTGCCCGAGGTATTTCTCATAATTTTTTCATCCCATTCGGGGTAGGAACAAGCTTTACATTTTTTCCTATTTTCTCAAACGATTTTGAATATTCTAGGCTTTGAATTGTTGATCTTGCCCATCTTCGTTTCATTTTTCTTCCTCATTACGATTCTGGCAATATAATAATATTATATTTTATTCAACAACTCAATAGCTCTGTGGAGAAAATTTCAAAGTAATGTTTCTTCTTCATTATCTTTTCAAATGTCTGTATTTATAAAAGTACGCACAAACCTTCAGGGTAAACAGTTCCTGTTAACGACACATTACTCATTACTCATGAAACCAACTTCAACTATAAAATAATGATATCAATATTGTGCAAGTCGATTTAATTATTAATTATAGGCCGGACAAATTCGATCCAATTCGAGAGAAAATAATCGAGCATAGAGCGAAAACTATTGGTAGGTATCGCTATAATTCTTCATTTCAACCTGTGTATGCTTTTGAGTGATAATAAAAATTTTGCAATAATTCAATCACGCAACAAATACAAATCTGTATCTGTGTCAAATTGTAAGTAGGATAGAATGGTGAGTCTTCATACTATCTCGATTAATTGAGTACAGTCGACAGCAGCAAACAAGAGCCCTGTGTGATATTGTATATTTTGTAGTAACAATCGATTTTTTGGATCGAAAACTAATTATCGAAACCATCAAAACCATCAACTGTCAAAAGATATGTCCACAAAGTCGAATCGGTTTACACAATCAGGATCATTTGGAATAGAGCTGTCCAATCCAACAGTTTGTTAATTTTCATTTAATTAAAATCAGTAGTATGACCTTGGTATACTTTTTTAGAATTGTTACTTTTTTCTTTGCCTTAGATCGCATATTTTCCGGAGCTCTTGTTTGCTTCTGTCGACTGTAGCTTATTAGGCTGCTATGCTTTTATGTATTGAGCCCTTTGATCCACTTTTTTCAAGGTCACGTAAGTTTTTGTCGATAGAAATTATAGAAAATTTTCCGAAGACAAGGGAGATATTCTATCAAAAAAAACATGAGTGAAACCGAGAAAAAGTTATCAGGAATTAATTCTGTTGCGTGGAAGATTCTGGTAAGAAAATTTCATAAATAGGGGATGTTGTATCTGTATTAATTTAACTGGCCTATAAAATCAGGATGTTTAAAACTGAGCGAGATTAGCCGGTCAGCAAGATAGCATAGAATGCCGAGTAAGTCATCCAATTATCTCCATTATTTTCTGTTCTAGCCAACGTCGAGTCTTCGGTTATGCCAGGATATGCAAGCGCAAACATAATATATGGCGATGCCGTCGTTTCGTAAGGCCGGTAATTAAGCAATCTATCAGGTAAGTCCGACAATCGATACATAAATGAGATGGAACTTATGCTCTTATAATGAAATCATAAATTTCCGTTTTTTAATAATGACGGCTCTGGAGGGAAAATCTTGTTGGCCAGTAATGGACTAGCGAAATGTTATGCTTTTATTAAATCTATTGGTAACGCGCTTTATACGACAATTTTACAGGAAACTGTAATAATACTTCATTGTTCCAATCCCACGTGGATGGTTGTCAGATTTTTAGAATTTAGGTTTGCAGTTGGAGGTGAAGATGTTGCTATTGTCACGACTTTTACACTTCCGTTACCGGATGACATGTGTTAATTGTGATTTTGGCGTCTTCTTCAGTCCGGCACTAAGCTTTTAGTGGGCTCCCACACCAAAGTAGCATGCACCGTTCGACTTGCTGTTGCCAGGAAGCAGAAGCATGCTGCTTGTTTTAAAACCTATACAGATAAATTAACGGTTTCACACTGGAGTGGCGTTCCAAAAATGTGACGGGGCAGCATGCGTCATGCGACTCAAATATAAAACAGGTCGTATAATTCGCTACTGTGCTACGTGATTCCAACACCGCGCAGACGTGGTTTGACTTGTTTGCCAACGGCAGCAGGTCGCACGCTGCATGCTAGATTCCGTTTCATTTAAGGAAGAAGCCGCTAGAGCTTCTTTGCGCATAGGCGCGAATACAACTTCTATACTCTAATGGCTTCTTCCTTAATGAAACGGAGTCTACTCTGGTGTGGAGGCCCTCTTAGAGCTCTCGGACGGAGAACATATACTTTGTACTGATAAGGCGCAAATACGCCGAATCCGGTCTACAAGTTATGTTGCCCCGTCTAATTGATAACCAGAATGGTTGTTTTTTTATTGAAGTATTTGAGAGATTCTATGATGGGGTTGGCTGACTATATCCAACTTATTAATTATGTGAATGGCTTCTTTATTTAGACGATGAAGATCCTAGAGGATGTTCTGACTACATAACATATGGGAAATATTTTCTGTTGGAATTTATTACATGATTAATTTCTAGATAAAACAATAGGGTACTAGCATAAATTTTGCTATTGGTGGGAATTGACGCTTTATCAGGTCTCCCAACACCTTGCATGCCTATTTTTTTTAAATATAACCTTTACTTTTAAAAAGACTTTGAAAATCATAAAAAATGAAAGTCCGCCAAAACGCGCTTTACGTCATTAAGATGGCTGCACCATGGTGTGACGTCATTTGTTTACGTTCTTATTCGTGTATTACGCTCTGAGTTCTTGTGACCTAATTTGTTTCTGAAAGCTTTAAAAATGGATAAAGCCGAAAAAAAAGTTTGTATTCCAAGTATTGCATTGTTTCAGTGTGTAAAGGTGGATTCATGCAAGAAAAAATTAAAACAAAGATTAATTTAAAACTAAAACTAAGAAGATAAAACCATGTTATTTTTTAATTTAAATCTTAATTTCTTAGTTTCTTGCATGAACATCTACATTACACGCACATGATCATGCAAGAAACTAAGAAATTGAGATTTGAATTGAAAAATAACATGGTTTTATCTTCTCAGTTTTAGTTTTAAATCAATTTTAGTTTCAATTTTCTTTTGCATGAATCCACCTTAAATCAACGTCTATTAAAACTCCAGACAAAATATTTGTTACTTTACCTGGTGGCGCAAGCAAAAATACACTTAAGAGAAGGGCATTACTTTTGTTGGTGAAGACCATTTTGATGTAAGTACCTACTTCTATGCTGGTAATTTTAATTCTTAAATAGTTTGAGGTTATGTACCTATATGTCTAGGAATCAACCATAAAAACATTATTTGCTTACGACCACACATCGAAATATGGTTGGTATATATTATATAGATAAAACATAGTTTAAATCGTACTTACGATAATGCTTTAACTCCTCTTATTTCCTCTGCATTAAAGCAGCTGTTTGACTTCATAAATTCAAGGAGTATAAATGAGACTACTTTGGGCAAGTTATCAGTTTGAGCTTTTACAAAACCTTCACTAGCCATATCTTTACTCACAAAATATGAAAGAATCGTCACTGAACACTGAACTAGTAAATAAAATATATTCTAGCAAAAGTTTTAAAATATTTTCGGAAATATCGAATATTTATGTCCACTTTCCACTTTAAATGATATTTTTACGTCGATGATGCAATTAATAGTTGATTAAAATACAATATAAACACAGAACTACACATAACCTAATGCAATACCGGCCATATTGACATAAGCAAACACAAGAGATATGATATCACATGTATCATCGGTAGCGTTCGGAAATCATCGGGTTGTGGTCGGAAAGTGCATTGTAATTTAAATTTTATTTTAAAATTTGGGAGTAATTTCCAAAGGAAACTGGTATATTTCCTATTATTAGTGATTTTTGATATCATATTTGTTATTATAAATTAATATCCAAGCAAAATATGAAATATGCGTGTACTCTATTCAATGACTGTACTATTATGAAATAAAAAAATAAAAACGAAAAAATCCTTGTTTATCTCAGTGTGAAATAAATTATAAAACTTTGTTGAAAATCATCGAAAAACTAAAACAGTTCAACAGCCCCAATGACACTTTTAATGTCCCAGTCTGGCTGCGATAATAAATTTTTTTATTCGCTATTATTAAATTACAAAATAACATTTCAAAGCATTGTTGGCTATTGATTTTTTAATTAACAGTTTACGATGACATACGACAAATAAATAAAGTCTAAACCAATAACTTGTGATGTTTCATGGTTCATTTCAGTGCATTAACTGGTAGAAAATTCGTGGGAGATAAATGTATCGAGGTTTCATGCAAATTTCTGTTATTTGCCATATAAAATTGGCTGGCGAACAAAACAAACTTACAATAATTAATAGAGTTGTATAATGAGATTTTATTCAAGAATTATTTTTTCATGTTTCTAATGTCATTCGATGGTTATGCTAGCTTAATAATTATTAATAGTTTGTTATTTTCTTGTTTTAAATTACGCATGTCGTATTGTTTTTGTATGGTCTATTAAACTGTTGAAATGTTCAACAGGCTGTATTTTTAACACAATACATACATTGATCGTTACATCTAAATATAAATGATCAAATTTTTGACCCACATTCATCAAAAGCGACCTGCGATGGGATAATGACATGCAATAAAGCCATAAAAGTATTAGTCGCGACAGGGTCGTATTTATTTTGTTGGAAAATAAAAAATTATTATTACCTGAAAACTCCCCATACAGCAACGATACGTACTACGTACGTACCAGGTACGTAACTCTTGGACGGACGTTGCGTCCCAGTTATGTGCATGTATGAACTATGTACGTACCAGGGACGTACATTTTCCAACGCTATGTACGTTCCAGGTAAGTCCCTCGGATTTGGTAATGTACGTACTATGTACGTATTATGTACATTGCACTCCAGGTACGTACTATATGGGTCCAATAATGGCTGTAAAATGGAGATACTATGAACGTACCATGGACATACTATGGACGTACCATGTACATACATTTTCTCTACTTGTATTTTGTATTTAAATACATTTTGAGAAAAAAAACGAATTGTGAATTTAAAAAACATTTATTGAAAAATATAGATAATTATATTAGCTACATGGATGAAGAGAGAAAGTGAAAAACGAAAATACAAAAATAAAAATGGAAACTCTTAAAAAAATCAGGGGAAATCTTCAGCTACCTGACAAACTTCAACTCGTGAAACTAGTACCACCCAAAAACAAAAAACCAAAAATACAGCTACACACATTTATTCTTGTGCTTGTTTACTTAAAAATGTAATGATACAATTCTGACGAAATTGTCATAATGGGCCTTTTCAGTAGATGCTTAAAGCTCAAAACAAATATTTTATTTGAAAGCTTACTGATAATTTTTCACTTTGTGCAGCTTTGTTTTGAATATACATGTCACAAAGCTGAATAAAAAGTTAAACAAATATTAGGGTAATTTGAACACGCGTTTGACCTTGGGGCAAGTGACGTCATAAGGTCTGGAGTTATGTTGGCACTATTTTGTCAAAATGGCTGGCCAAATGCTGCTACGGCTACGGCCGAGGCCAAAATATCTAACGAAGAAGCAAATGTTCCTCGTTTTCGTCAACTTCTTTTGAGATTTTGCTTTTTCGAACCATGATTTTCGTCTGTTTTCATCTCGAGGAACGTAAATGAATATTTTGCTTGGGCAATTTATATTGCTATTTTAACAAAAACAAATAATCCAGAATGAAAGAGAATATCAATATCAATTTCGAGGTTACATGAGATGTCAAAATAAAAAACCAGGGAAGCAAACTATACAAATCCTATGAAAATAACGGTCTGTCGTTTTCAAGGTCGTAGGCTCTTTGACGTCACGAAGGATGGAGGAGTGACGTCACGTTCAAACCGCGCTCTGCTTTCCGTACTTTTGATAATTTTTTTAGGATAGAAATCAAGCTAATAAATCGGATTTCGGTCATGGGTTCGATATACCGACCGGCGACGTTTCATTTTTTTTTTAAATATCTACTAATAAAAATATTCAAAAAAATTCTCAAACTTAGCCATTTTTCGGATTTTCTCAACCTAAAAGAGGAAATTTTTTGGAAAATTGTCAAAGATTCATCAATATGACGTCACGGCACGAGGCTCTAAATATCATATAGTCTACATTTACTGTTTTAAAATAAATTGTTTGTCGGAGTCTTTTGTACATACGGATTACTTTGCGCAGATACGTAAATCGTGAATTTAAAAAAATACTTATGATATCTACCCACATCATATTGTGGACGTACTATGTACATATATTCATGTACGGCTAATGTTCATCCGTTGTTGGTCCTAACAGAAGCTGTACATAAAATGTACGTCCCTTGAACGTACCGCTGTGTATGTACACGTACAATTTGGTACGTACATCGTACTTCACATTTTGATCCCGGTACGTATATACCGACGTAAAATGGACATAAAATGTACGTCCTTGCTGTATGGGTCTATGATACTTTTGTGTCATTCTCATTATAAATACTTCATTTTCCATCTTTTTATCAGGTACAGTGCATCTCAATTCAACTCAAGTCAGTTTCTTAGATATTAAAAATAACTTCATTGCAACGAGAAAAAGATTTATTTGTGGCAACCAAAATTTATGTCAAATAAATACCTATGATTTTCCATATGGCCTAACTAATATTTAATTTGTCGTTAAGAAAGGATTTGATTCAAGTTCGGAAAGTAATATTGTTGATGAAGAAAAACATATTCATTGTCATCAATAAAATGAGTTATCTATCGAAAATTACATTTATTCTTGTAAAAATGTATCATATTTGTCTCAAACAACATTTGTTGAGGTATAATGACAAAATAGTTATATTAATCTTTGAAAGCATTTAAATTAAATAAATTAGTTTTCCAATAACAGATACTTATTTTTCCAAGCTAACTATATTGTTTTATTATAAAAAATGACATTTCTTTATCATAAAAAAATGTATTGTATCGGTAAAATATATTTCTTTACCAAATAAAGGTTTATTGTCTGGGTTAACGATATGTTTTTTAATCATAAAAAATGTATCTTCCCAACAAATTATATTTTTTTGTTGGAAACAAATGTTCCCTTTTCAAGAAAACTATCAATTTTTACTAAAATTCAACATATTTATCATAACCGAACCATAAATTCCATAAACATTATATTGCTTTATAGTGAAAAAATATATTTCCCTGAAAAACCGAATTATTTATGGTATTGTTTTTTGTTTATGGAAATTACCTACATGCACTATTCAATACACTAAGCTTTTGAAATGTTTCTAAATATTTAGAAATATATTAAAAGTTCACGGTGTATTAAGCAGCCTTGCACATTAATGCTTTCCAGTTTTTTGGAGTTCTTGGAGATCTGACAGGTTTAATTGAGAAATGTGTATGTTGTTGTTGAGGTACATTTCGCTTGCTTGTTACTTCTACCTACTTGAATTTAATTGTCATTTATTTCCTTACCTTGGAAGATATCTCACAATTCTTGTAATCGCCATGAGTTTAACAATTCATTCATTCTATTATTAAACTTATTTTTGTCCAGAGCACTTTAACCACATACTTCACAAGAACAAAATAATTAGTAAAATTGCAAAAACTGATTTAATTTCACATGCAGACTGACGCCAAACTTATACAGGTGGTGACCGTTACCGAATAATAGGGAAGGGTGATGGGGTGAGAATTATTTGTTTCAATTGCCACATAATTTGTAGGCTAATGTGATTTCTTACGGGTGAAGAAATATGTGATTTGTAGCAAATAAGTTTTTTTTCTCGTTACAATAAATGTACAATTATACTGAAAAACTTATTTTTTCGGTATAAAGTAGATCTTATCTGATGCTAATAATCTATATTTCTGTCAAAACTTTCAAATTATTTACTATGAATATTTAATTTGTTGTTTTAAAGTGATGGAATATTATTGAGGATGTTAGGTTTTTTCTGGGTAATGAAAACAATTTATACCCTAATAGCATTGTAACATTTTATAACAAAATATTATATTGTGCTTCGTAGACTTTCATAGTTTCCGAAGAACAATTGTATGAAGGTGTGCATAAAGGAGAACAAATTTTTTTACATTACAGAAATTACACTCGAATAAATCATTTTTTATATCAAAATTTCCCAGTATTTTCACGTTAATATGGCTTCTTAATGATAAATAAGCAATGTTAGTTTTAAACAAAGGGGGGTCAAACAAATCAATTTATTTGTCTATAAATAACTCTTCTCTCGGTGTAGTAATAATATTTCTATTCAGTATTTAATGACAATAACTTGGGTAAATATCTATTATTTGACGAAAATTCTTATTATTGAATGCTATTCTCAGAAACCATGACTTGAAATTATTTTTTGATTGTCTATAACTGGTTTCAGTCCTTTAATAAATATTTCTTCGAATATAAAACAAAGGTCTGTAGGATGTACCTCATTTGGTGGTTTCCCAGGCTTGGGGATCATTAATTCACTCATGCTCAGACACTTGAACTCAACTGATTTGTACCTTATCTCCAACTTCCATTCCAGAAGCTTCGTGTCCTTTCTATCGGTCAACAATTTGACAGGTAGGATTTTGAGTAGTTCCAATGGTTGTATTATTTCCTCTCCATATTGTTTCTGTGTAAAGATGACCTTATGTTCACTTCTATTTAAATTGGTGCTCTTTATGTACCTAGTCAGTTCCATATTTCCCATCTTATGCAATCCCTTGTGATTCCATAGAACGGTTCCAGACTAGCTAACTAGTCCACCAATTTACTACCTGCATCCAAACTAGAGACAATGTTTTGTCTCTTGCCAGCCTATCGAGGAATTCTTCGCAGTTTTTTACCAATCCAGATCAAGTGGTTGGATTGCTTCAAGCTCGACGATAATCAGTTAGTGTAACTTATCTTATGCAAGATATATTTACTTTAGGAAGAAAACGCTTATCTTAATTTCTGATATTAAAAAGTAATGACCGAATAAACAAAAAATAAAAATAAAAAAACATTGTCGCGTCATATCTAATTTGCTGCCAATAATCGTAAAAGTAATTATTGAATATATTTTATCAATAGAATAATCCAGTTTGTCTTTATAACGTTGTTTCAGAATGTCTCGTTTCCATTTTCGAATCCGAACATTTCCGATATATACACACCATATTCAATTAACCGGTATACTGTTGGGCACTTTCAATAAATAACACTAAAAAGAACATTTAAGTTAAGTATGACCATTACAGGTACCTGTTAATGCTGATTAATATTCATTAACAGATAGAAATAGTCATACGGTTTCTCTTTATTTATGGTGCCCATAAATTATGGGGTTCGTCACTTTGGGTTGATGGTACATCACACTCGCATGGGCGTACTATGCATTGTTTGGAATTTTGAGAGAAATAATAACCTTGAAGGACTGTAACTTAGAAGAAAAAGTGTATGAAGAAGAATTGGTAGATACTATTTTAAGTCAAGACAGAGTTTTGAATGGTCTGAAACAAGAAGATCCATTCTCCACTTTTCTTCAGTCTAGTCTTATTCCTTGTAGAAATTTAGGGATATCCGTTCAAGCAGGTCTTCCTCTTTTATCTAGAATTGTTTTGCGATGATATTTTGTAGGGCGTGCATAAATTCGACGCTAAAATTGCACTTAATCTTTTTCTCACTTTATGTACCTGCATGTAGACCCTTAAATTCGACGCTAGGTACCTCTACTAATCCTTCTACCTGTATTATTTTGTATAAAAATATCAGAAAATAAGAAATAGAAAACCTAAAAAAACAAGAAAACCCAGGCCCAAACCCGGTTGATCAAAGTGTAACTATGTATGAAAATATCAGAAAATAAGAAATAGAAAACTGGAAAAAACAAGAAAACCCAGGCCCAAACCCGGTTGATCAAAGTGTAACTATGTATAAAAATATCAGAAAATACGAAATAGAAAACTAAAAAGTAAACAAGAAAACCCAAGCCCAAACCCGGTTGATCAAATATAAGCTTAATCCTTAAAGGACATAATCCTTCCGGCAGCGTCCAATTCTTCTGGGTCTTCTGGGCTACAGGTAGTTAGCGTCCAATTTGGGGCAGCCCATTTTGTAATACCAAGCTTTCTGCAAATAGTATAGGAACTTCGTCCATCCTAAATCTTTCAAGATTTGAACTAAAGAAAAGTAGTTTTTCATGACAAAATTAGAGACACTGACGTCAATATTGGTAGGAAGAATAGACAAAGCCAAGAGTCTGTAATGGACAGTACAATAGACAAATAATGATAATTAGATTCAGAAATACAGGAGATAAAAGATGTTAGCCTGGATGCAATATTTTTAGATACAGGAATATTGGAGCAAAAAATTGTTAGGGGAATATTAGTCCAAAGTAATGCTTTTATTCTTTTTGCTGGAACAATAGGAAATATTGTGAATGTAGGGGACAATGCTGCCCCTAACAACTCGAACTTGGAGAGGAAAGGTCTGTTGAAATGGATATGTTTGTTTCACAAAATGTTGTATAATGCAATATATTTTTTTATAATGCTGTTATTTAGAGCACAATGGAAACATTTTGTCATCTAGCAGTTTATAAAAGCATTTCATTTTTTAGTGAAGAATATCAGAACCAAATTATATTCCAATTTGAACGTGTATCCTACATTTCATTTGTAGAAATGGAGACTTATGAAAACGACTTGGGCCGCTTGGGCGGATATCGATAATAAAAATTATAATTTCATTTGGATGGTGTAATAGCACAAATTTTGATGCGCCGCAAATTTAACTGATAGATTATAGGTATATATTTGGCAAAAAAATAAAGCGCTTCAATTCTGGTTGAGTTTCCCAGTAGATACTTAAAACTACTACTTTTTTTTATGATTTTAATAGTTTATCACTTCATGTGGATATTCTTTCACAATATATTCTCTACATAATGATAAAATCACATTTTTCAATACAGTTTCATGTTTCCAACTTAATTGCTCATAATGGCGGCGATAGCGGTACAAGAGATGCTTATTTAAACATGGCAATTGATAATACAACAATTTCATCCCAAAGGAATGCCTTAAACAATATTTTATTGTAAAATGGATCGGTATACGATAACTATTTTATAACGAAAAATATTTAGGCACTATACAACTAAAAAGTGTTTTATAATGCAACGCAATTGAATGATATACAATATTTATTATTCAACATTATACAACTTCAATAAGACAAGCTTAAGTAACTATTTTATAATGTAGCTGTTAGTTATATAGTATATTATAAAACTCTTATACGATAGGTATAAAAGTCTTATAAAATGATATTTTTGATATTGTATAAACTTGTTTATAAGGTATTATTTCATTTCTAAAGAAATGATTGTATAATACGTTATAGCATATATTATAAAAGTCACTATAGAATCATTTAATACAACAATTTTCTTTAAAAAGTAAAAGTTTTGCAACAAAAGGCTTAATAAAAACAAAAAGTCCTTAAAACAACGCTATTCGACTGTTATACAACAATTCAGTCCTCTTAGAATTCCATTTTGCTAGTTGTGGGGTTACTTTCGCCAACAAATGTACTGGTAATATTGAGATTAATATGGACCTCATGTGCTTCTGGAAGGACCTCCACTACGAACATTATGGTTAAGGCTTGATAATTATTTCTGCAGCCATTTGTTACTGCCTATATGAACAGTAGATAGAATCCCAGCTCAAAAGTGGTTTCTTAAAAAGGTTAAAACCTGCCACGCCTTTGATGTACGTGTTATTACAAAAAATAAAAAGCACGAATTGAATTATAATCGAACCCCATACAATATTTTTTCTACGTTACTGCCCACAAGGTCTACCACCTAATAATATATGTCGTTACTTCGATTCGTGTGATTTATTCCACAGGTGTCTTGATTTGTGATGAGGCGTTTCTTAGGATTATGTTTCTTAATCGATCCTTTTTAATTGTAGCTTCTCGGAAAAAGTTCGACAACGTTCGGGATTTGATGGGACCGCTTTAATGTTTTCTTTAATTCGATTCTTTATCTTGACGGTTTTCACGGTTATTTATTGGATCTGTGATACTGAAAGACCGGAAGGAAAAAAGTATGAGGGATAAGTAGTTTCTTCCAATATTTTTCTTGCATACGTCCTGTATATAGCAGGTGATAGCCAACATCAAATAAAAATTACCAAGAGTTACCTTTTTTTAATCCTAATAAGAGAATGTAATTAAAGCTTGTTAAAAAAATATTAATTTTATCTACTCCATCTACAAAACATCTTGTTTACTCTTATATGTTTACGTATTGACCTGAGAATATGAAAATGTTTATTGGATTAAGTCAAGACATAAAATAATCATGACAAAATGGCGCGTACCTGACATGTGACGTGTTATTTCGATAATTGAAAAACTCTAGAGCTATAAAGTGTGAGAGGCGTAACGCGTCGTGACGTTGTCATTTCATATCAAGCTAAATCTTTGCTCAACGTTAAATACTTCTGAAGTACAACCTTTTGAGAACGTAATAGTATATTACATATCTAGAGTGGTAAGTGGCATATTACGTGCGAGTAGAACAAGTTGCGCACGAGCCGCGTAGCGGCGAGTGCGGTAATTCTACGAGCATGTAATTGCCCTTACCACTCGAGTTGTGTACTATACTTTATCTACGACGAAATTGATTTTTTTTCTTATTAATTTTATGGAAAAAGTGCTTGTATTTTTTGACGGATTTGTAAGTATTTCTTGCAAATGTCATAAAAACTGCCGGATACAACAAATGACCTATAAATTTTAGTTTTAGTATCAGGAATATTAATAATTATTGATTTTCCTGAATCCTCAATATCCTCCATTTTAATGTTTTTTAATTCTTGTCTACGACAAGCACCAGAAATCCCACAAATTAATATTACCTAAAATTTAAAATAGTACAGTACCTACTAGTTTAAAACTAAAAAAATAGTTATATTAATATACTTTTATTCAAATAGAAATTAAAAATATTTTTTGTAAAAAAAAAATAAAAAAATGAAATGCCGCCTGCGGGGTGCGATCCCGGGACCGTGAGACCTCTGGTTTCGAAACCAACGCTTAACCATCTGCGCTGTCAGGCTTCGGTACGAATATTTGCTCTAGCCAAGTACTAATTAAAAATTATTATTTTTATTTTCACACACAACTTGTTGTTCTTACTTTTAATTTTTTCACTGTTTTCTTTTATCTAAAAGTGACGAATTTAATAACTGGGTATTCAGTAGTGACAGACAGCACAAAACACAGTCAGAACTACCAACATAAATTTAGTATTATACTAAAATTTCCTAACGGGTGCATGTAATAACATTACAGCACACTCATTACCGCACACTTGCTGTAACGTTCAACTTACGCTTTTAGTAAGGAGTTAGATAACTAATGCTTTACATATAAGGAGTAGGTAAAATTATTAGTATGGGTTGGGCGAGTAAGCAACAGGGTGATTATTATTTCTTGTTACTATTGTTGTTGATGATAACTTTCTATAAAATGGAAATTGATGAATTTTATTCTCATGCTAGTAAACCGGCAGACGTCTTACAGTAGAATCTGTTTCACAAAAGAAGAAGCCACGTGAAGTTTGCCAACTGTCTTGCGCAGAAGACAAAATCGGTCTTGTCGCCTGTTACGACCGTTTCATGCCATTGGCGTTACAAACGATGATTCATGCCGACAAACATTTTATTATTGACATTTGGATTTTTAAATAATTTAAGACATTTATGACCGTTTGCACCAATAGAAGCATAAGCTTAGAATAGCTATGGCGAGTTTAAAATTTGAGGGTCGCTTAGTTAAAGTTCAGTTGCACCAATGTTTTTGCTCTTTTGCCTATTTAAAGCACGCCTCAGCGTGTTTAAATCGAATCAACAGCTCGAGAAACGGAGTCTAAGGCGTCTATTCTGTAATATTTCGTTCAGCAAAGGTTTCGTTTACAAACGATTGGAAGCGTGAACGAAAAATTTTGAAACGTTATTCTGTATCGTTTTCGTTGGCCACTTTCTGATGTTAACGAAAGTTGGACGTTTTCAAATGGGTATATAAGCTGCGTTCGTTATTTGCGTCCGATTAGTCTTTTTAGTCTGAATCGTTCGTTTATTACATCTAGAGGTAGGGGAGGTAAATCTGAAGTGTTCGGTAATTCCGATCAGATCAGTTCGATGTAAATCTGTTTGCTCGGAATATTTTGACCGACGAGAAAGATTAATCTGTTTATCTGTCATGTTATGAGGTTATGTTGTAGACATTCCTGTCAGTAGATAAATCTCGTACTGGTTGTGGACCATGAATAGCTACCAAAATTGCCTCAGGGCTAGACATGGTCGTAAATAATGAAAAATAAAATCTAAAACGGAAAAATCAAACATAAAAATCGTAGTATCTAAAATGAAAGTTACAGGCAAAAAGAAGGTTAGAAGTTCGTTATACGTATGATTGGTCGGGACGTTCGTTAATAGCAATTTGCTCAGATTAATCTGTGATCACGTGACCAAAAATCCATCTCCTCTGCGATGCAAATAACGAACTCAGCTGTAGGGCAAAATATCACAGCGTTGTCAGATTTTTGAATTACATTATAATTAAATGATGAAGATCGTAGCTAATATCCGTTCTATATAAATACATATCCGTTGATGTTTTGAAAATCTACACTACTATGTTATTTAATATACTTCACAAACCTATGAATGTAAAGAATAAAAAACTGTGAAAGTTTTTTTTTTACGTTTTACATGTCAATATTTTTACCGAATTTGAAATATTTTGCAATGTGACAACGTTGTTCAACTTTCAACTGCAATTTGAGGTTATGGCTCTTTGTTATGGTTAGATAAAGGATTGACGTTTATATGTCAATGAGCTGAGGTTACGAATTTCTTGTTTGAAAATATGGAAGAAAAAATAAACGATCAAACAAAACAACTAGAAGTCAATATGAAATATGCTTAAACGTTATAGAAAATAACATGTTATTTAGAGAAAACAAATATTTGGCAGACGAATCAATTTCCTCTTCAACAATTTCCATAATTTTCACCGAAATAATTAATGAAAACACAAGAATATTAGGTTAGAAATCTCCAATTTGAGGATAAGTGGAGAAAAAGAGAGCGATTTTCTAAGTTTAGCTAGGTACAGCTTAAAATGATGAGCTGCTCATGGTGCAAAACAAAACTTTCTCAAAGCGCCACTCAACTTTAAGTCTACTTAAATATCAATTGGTGCAAACGGCCATTTGCCAGTTTATCTGTAAGTGCTGTTTGTGTTATTTGATCTAAAACCATGCCTCGTGAAAAACTTGTTGGGGTTAATGGAGAAATTATCTACAGTTGAGGCTGACAGACTCTAATTTTGCATTAATTTACAAAATATTAAAAGTTACTAATTTGAGGTCGAAGGTCGATTTTACAATATTGTCCCGGTTGTGACAACAACTTCGCGCATAGGACTGCAACCTCACGTGGCTTTTTCTTATGTGAAACGGAGTCTATGACAGTTCCTAATGCCAATAGGGTTGGGGCAAAAGCTTTCGGTTGTAGCTGCATCTTTGAAATTACCAATTTCTAATTTGTGATTGGGTCTAAAATATTTTTCATATGTAAATAAGTCTGAGCTTTCAGATACACTCGTTAATATTTTTTCCTACGACCACATAGGAAAGTGACATATATCGCACTGACTAGTTCTATGGAAAGTGACCTTTATTCATACGCGTACGGAAAAAAATCTTATCCGTACGTGTGCGGATAAAAAAGCTGTCAAATTGAATGTTGAAATGCTAGTCTTTTTACTCCGCAAATTAATATGTATATGTGAAATGCTTATTTCCTAAGTTGATTTGTCCATATAATAATATAATATAATCCATTTATTTCATTTAAAATAAAAATAAAAAAATACCGAGCCCGGACTCGAACCACCCTACTGCTTGTCAAAAATCGAGCCCACGGATGCCTAGACCGCTCGGCCATCCCACTGTTGTAGCTTATGGTTCTTGTCCAAGATACTAATAAGCGCTAAGGAAATATACACAACAGTTTATTTATTCTCCAAAATAAAATGTGTTTATATCGACATTTATTGGACTTTCATGTTATTAAAACAATAAATATCCGTTTTCAATTATTTGAACGATGAATCCTTAAAATAGCTAGTTAATACTTTCAATCTCCTACAGGTAGGCAACAAGTTAAATATTAATTCTAACTTTTTTATAAAGGTTTTTTTTTCCATTGCATAAAAATCACAATTTTCTGGGCCAATTTCAAAGGTAAGTAATCAAAACCATATAAAGTATTTACAAATACACATATGTAAAACCTCTCACATCTACATGAAAAAGCAAGATTATACATGCCTAATTTGGTAAAAGTATATCGCGTGGTCGTAGGAAAAATAGTGTACATAACTTGTGCGAAAGTGATTTTTCACACTCGTGGGATTGTCTCACTCGGCTGCGCTCGTGAGACAATACTTCCCACTCGTGTGAAAATGTCACTTTCCGCACACGTTACGTAATATACTATATTTATATTTATTTCTTTTGTTACGTCAACAATAAGTCAACAATAGATTTTTGTTAAAATGGATAAGTTAAATTGTTAAAATAACCAAGCACCTTGAGAGGTACCATCTAATATTAGTAGATATTTCAGCTCGTTGATAACAACGACTGCAACTAGTCTACTATTGTGCCCAGCTGTAGACTGAGTGAAACATAGATCGTATTGTTTACATTATGAAACTTTTATTTTGCTATGTTCTTCTGGTCTTGCCGTTATTATTCTGTCATAGACGCGAGACAATCCTTAAATCCAAATAAAATCACCTTTCTCCAAAATAAACACCAAAAGACCAAAACCCTATTTTTGTTTGCCTTGTGACACCAAATTGAATTTTATTTGACAGGTCGATGGATAGCCTAATTACAAATTTTGAAAGAGAGCTATAGTATATAATCACTTAGTTTTCCGATCTACTAGCACGTGTTCTTGAAGTAGCTGAAGAATATAATTAGAATTTAAAAAATGTTCAAAATATGAAGACAGTTTAACCCCAATCAGGGGATAATTTTAAAAATTTTTAAATTCGATGTTATTTTATCATTGTGACGTTAATGTGTTGTAGACATTTGTTTAAGTTTCTTGTATCATATCTGACGAGTATGGCACTGAAGATGGCCTAACAGCCGAAAGTGCTTTGCAATTTTATATAAATAAATTGAAAAAAAATAAAATAAAATAAAAAAAATAAAAAAAATTAAAAAAACGCATCGAACTGAACCTTTAGCGAACTATCTTTCACCCACGTTTCCTTCATGTTTTTTGGAACGTTAGTTCTTTACGTCAGGTTACGTCAGGCAAAAGTTCTGACCGTTACGTTACGTTATGTTACGTTGCTTCGTTATGTTACGGTGCTTCGTTATGTGCCTTGCTTGCGTGCATGTGCTCTCTCCTGAGTCTCTCTCTCGTTTACGAAGCAGCGATTCATATGCTTCGGCCCGGAATCGAACCCGAGCATTCTACCACTAAACCACCGATGCTATATTAAAATTCTATGCGAATCTAGTATTCGCAGTGCTGGTGATATACTTGAATTCGTTCGGATAAATTTTTACTATTATTTCCATAATTTTTTTTTGTTTTTTTTGCGCGATTGATCTTTTTTGATTATTTACAGCATCGGTTGTCAGGACGGTAGGTTGTGTTTACTGGTTTCTGAGTTTAACACGTCGGTAAGTGATTTACTTACCGTTCAGACGTCGAAAAGTAATAAATAGCATAAAAACAATTTCACCAAAATGCAAAATATATTTTAAACTGATCGAGAAGTATAAATGTCACTTTTGACGTTTCGTTCATTTAAAACATTTTATTCGGAATTTATTTCAATACGATCGCGCAAAAAATGGTATAAGCATCTCGAACGTTAAGGGTAATTACAACGTTTGCATGAAGATTCCTCTCGTAAAATTGGACAAAATGATATGAAGATTAAGGGGTCTAGCACATTTATTTTTCGAAATACAGGGTGTTGAAATTTTGAAAACTTGAATGTTTTAATTCGATAACTTTAAAATGGATGGATACATTGATTTGACATTTGGCAGGTTGTTTTTAAATGTAATAGGGCATATTTTGATAGAAATAGTAGTTTGTGCAACTAGTGTGGATATGATGGCCATATCGCACGAGGACAAACTTCAAGTGCGATATGGACAATCCACACGAGTCGAACAGCATATTTTTCCTACGACCCACTTAATAAAAAATCTAGAAAATAAAAATTTCTATAAACTGTAATATAACTTCAAATTGAAAATTCAACAATTCAATTTTATCAATCCACTAATTTTTTTGTGGTAAACATACAGTTATTGAATGTCCAATTTGTATAATGCTACGGTCTCCTTTTTTAAATATACGATGCTGTTATAAGTAGATGTTGCCAGTCGGACTCCCTCATGAAGGGTACCGTACCATTATCTATAATAATGAATATTCTGCTAAATATTTCAAACGTCTACATGTTGTCGTTATTAATATCAAGCAGAATAATTATTTGAAAATAAAATTAACAATAAAAAAATCTTCTTCATGGGGGAATCGAACCCGGGTCTACCGCGTGAGAGTCTGGTTTGCTTACTACTCGACCACTAGGAATATGCAAATTGTTTATCTATAACGTCAAATGTATTACATAATTTTTGCTTAAAAGGAACTAAAGTTCCCACCGTGTGTCCCGCGACACGTTCTACCTTTTTTCCGTTCACCATGTCATTAAATATTATTATTCTCAATTTTATTGTTAATATTTGTTAAATTAATTATGCAAAGCGATAAATAAAATTCGGTTTAGCATAAGTGTCTCAAATCGGTCGTATACCCAAAAACATTAATTAAAAAGAAGTTCCGGTCTTTGTATTCGTATTTAAATCATATTTTATAGTGTGAATAAAAAACGTGTCCCCACTCTCTTTCATCTACAAGCGGTCAAACGATGCCGAACAAAGCATCGTCGAAAGAAGACATTAACATTAACGTTGGCGTTTCTATTGGTTGATGGCTTTTCAGAAATGGAGGACGTAGATTCAGTCGTTCCGTCGGTTGTGGGGTGTTTTCTAAATGTTTGTCGTTAATTCATCATTATGATTCATATGCGTTCGAAACTGGGACCCGTTTTTACACCCTGAATGTTAAGGGTGTAAATTATAAGTTTAAGACAGATAGTCAATAATATCTGCGCTGCACACGATTCTCATTCCTCAACTCCACTCGTATTTTCTGGCGGGTGCTGTGGAAATATACTCGGGATATCATTTGTTTGAAATCGGGATCTTTTTCGAACAGATTTATGTCCATAATTTGAATCTAGTTGTATGATAATTCTTTAAAACTGGTTAGTTATTTGTACAAAGGTGCGTCCACACTATGCCACTGTTTGCCAATTGAAAAAGGACAATTCGATGTAGAAGCGACTGTTGGCACGTGCCAATAAAGCCAAGATGTGTCAGTCTCCTTCATAGGAAGCAAGAGAATGGAGAGTGGGGACGTGCCAACCACTGGCCTCTTGCGGCTTCAGGTGAGATTTAGACTGTCTGCCAGTAAGCACGTGCTTTCAAATGGTGTAGACGAACAAGAGAGCTATTAGTTCAATAAATATATAACGGGATCATCCTGCTCTGTGAACATTGTGCGACTTAACTAAATGAAAGCCAACACAATTGTAGACGTTTTTACAGTCGCTGGCTTTGCAACGACAAATCGGGGCATAGTGTAGACGCGCCTTGATACATCTATTGAAGGGCCAATCATTGATGTGGCCACACCAAATGTTTGCTGGTATTGATTGTTGTTGATGAACCGAGAGAAGAACGGGCAATAAAGAAAAAGAAAAGCTGAGGTGAAGTGTAGGCGTTATGCCTTAAGGAGAATCTATCGGCAGCGATTTGACAAAATATCGAAGTATTTTTGGCAAAGAATTTTGAGGTAATGGATGTATTGAAAATTAAGAAAAAAATGTATCATGTAGATTAATGTTGAACTTAGAGTTCTCATCGAATAAAAACTTTGAAATGCTAACCAAAAATTGTTGAAAAAAATACGAATCATGAGGTAATTACACATATTAAGCAAAGTTTGAGCCCTTGTAAAGAATTAATTATGGATTAAATGGAAAAACTAATTGATAAGAAGTCTAATTTGAAGCTTTATGAATACTATATAAAAATCTCAGAATGCTCAAATTACTTATGACCGTACAATTCCTTATTGAAATTCGGTTGCTACCACTAAAATATCGGATAAAAATCCATCTCCCGCTTTTCTATCCTTCTATAACTGACATTGTCTCTCTGCTTCGGTAGTCGCGTGCTGTTCCATTGTTGATACAACGCTCGCCGGTCTCGGCGGTCTCCCAGTTCAGTACTGACGAAGCTTATAGAGTAGTACGTGAACCAAAATCCGCTTGGACCGCTTGGCTACCTACATGTTGCGGAGCTTTCATATTTCTAATAAAATTTTCGTTATGTGAATTTAAACATGAGGACGTAGGGAAACAAAAAAATATACAAAGCATAATTGTGCAAGGTCGAATTTGGTAGATGCCCCTTAAATAACCCGTGAGGAAGTAAGGCATTTTCTCGGTTAAACTTTTTTGCAACATTAAACACTATTCAAAATCTCAATTTGGGAAGGAGAGTGAAGGTCTAGACCGATTTAGTCGAAGGGGAGTGATGAAGCTGGTAAATTTGGATTTTCCGTGGTAAAAGCATTGTCTTAGATCTTTCTTTTAGCACTTGACTCGAGATTAAGATTTTGAACTAACGTGTTTTGTTGTGATATGGCCTAAGCTCGTAGGATGAATCAGAGTATTTATGGAAAATGTGCTCGTGATTTTTGTTGAACGCAGAAAAAGGGTTATCGTGGACAATTATAAACTAATTGGAGTAGCTGAGTAGACTAGAAACGGTTTTCGAGAACTTATAATGAAAGAAATTGTTATTATTATGTATGTTACTGACTTTGTCAACATAATCTTTGCTCAATTCCGAAAATCCTCCGAGACATGAATCAAATCCGATAAAAATTAACACATCTTAAAAGCGATCTTCTTGAAAATAACTCTCGTCTAAATATAAACCCGCAGCATCAATTACGGCATATTTTAGCCATAATTCGTCTCAAAGCAATTCTCCTCACGACGTTAACAAACTGCATCCTATCTCGACATGTCAAATGGGCTGGGCCCTGCCCTTGAGTGATGACTCTTGGCAGGGGTCACTACATGTCTTACTTATCCACATGTCGCGTTACTTATGATAATCATAAATAGTATGTCACATCCTCTGCAAAACTGTGAGAGACTGAGTAATAGTTTCTCATATGTTGTTGTTTTGTTTGAGCTTTATAGGTGTCTTGCTTAGATTATCTATGGAGGTGTGAAAGGAAAAGAATAGGGTATAGGAATGGCCGGGACAAAATGTGTGGAAGGTGGAGGGACATTTTTTTATTTTTATATTGATATGAATATACAAAGTGGACACAGTCACAATGCGATGTTGAAACTAAATAGTAATCATGGAAACAACTGAATATTATGAATAATGAACATAATATACTTCGTTTCAGGTAGAAAGAACCCGTGTGAAGTTGCAGTCGTATGTGCGAACTTGTTATCAAAACCAGCGCCATCTTGTGAAATTGACATTCGACTACAAATCAGTAGCGTTACGTTTTCACATTATGTAGGTTAGATTAGTATAGAATGTATCTGACCTCTCACCCTAGACGACCCCCTTAAAATATTCAAAAATCAAAAATAATCGACCGTTAATAATTGAAACATCATTTGTAACGACTATGGCATGAAACGGTCGTTACGAGGCGACATATAGATACACAAGACCGATTTTGGTTTCTGCGCAAGACAGTTGACAAACTTCACATGGCTTCTTCTTATACGAGAGCTTATTTTCCCGACACATTCCAACGTTGCCAAATTTAGTGGTAACATAACAATATTGAAATAAATATGTAAATATCAGAAAATAAGAAATAAAAAACTAAAAAAAAAACAAGAAAACCCAGGCCCAAACCCGGTTGATCAGAGTGTAACTATGTATAGAAATATCAGAAAATAAGAAATAAAAAACTAAAAAAAACAAAAAAACCCAGCATCCAACCGGGTTTCGAACCTTCGACCTCTGAGTTGTAAGCTCAATATCCTACCAACTGCGCTAATCAGCTAACATTCAGTCACATCGAGTAGAAGGTTAAAGGCTGCTTGGACGCATGCGCACCTCAACTACTAAATTTGACGTGGTGGGTGGAATATGTCGGGAAAATAAGCTCTCGTCTTCTAATGTGAAACGAAGTCTACCACAAGAAACGTACAGAAGATAATATACAGGATGTCCTACGAAGTTTACGAGGTAATGAACTGTAAAAACTCCAAAAACCATAAAACCATTGTTCATTTATCTTTTGAATATTTGTAGACAGACAGACATTAGACAACTAATAGCCACCTAAAACTTCAACTCACCCTTTATAAATTGTATAAACACTCTGTATAGCGGCGCTATCACAAACGAATATGATTTTAAGGCATACATATACTTTTTATGTGCATATAAATCAACCACATTTTTTTCTTCAGTTAAAGCTCACTGTATTTAATTGTCAGTCGGCATATAAATCTGTCCGTTCTTATCACGTGATAAACGGAAGTGTCTTTACGACCATTGTACAACCGCATTTGAATTTCACACAGTTTTCTATGCCTCGGGGGTATATGTACACCAGGACAGATATAATATATGGTTTCGTAAATTAAATAGTTTATTAAGAAAAACAGTAATAGCATTGTGGATGCTTTTATTTAAAAAGTTGTTTAAATATTGTATACATATCTTCGTTTTTATTTATGTGTCTTTGTGTGTGTGAGAAAATCAGTTTCAGTAAATAAGTTGGGTACAGTTGCGCGTATCACAATTTTCGGTGCGGGGAAATGACGACGAATCTTAACTCAACTGAAGCCAACAAGAGTGCCTGTCAATTGATTTGTAAAATGGGGAGAACATTCAAAAGCTCCAGAATAGTCGGAATGAATAGTTAAGCAAATTTTATTTAACCAACTTATATTTGTGGCATTAAAAAGCAGCATAATTAATTTCCTGATACACTTCCCTTTGATCCTTCGACAAAAATACCCAGGACGGTCTCTTCTGTTTCATACACTTAGGAGCTTTTGGGGTATATCTACCTGGCCCAGGAAATATCGTCCAAGGTGCTGGCGGAGGTCTTGCATTTGGTTTAGATGTATTGAAAGCGTGAAAACTCAGTGGTTTCTTGGTAATGCTTCCATAATTTTCCAAACTATAACTCGCCGGACCAGGGTCATTAGGGTTTCTATAGCACAAGCTTAGATCGTTTAACATATGTCGAACGTAGGGTTTTTTGGTGAACCTTTCTCCTTTTAGAAATTTTCCTGTTTTAGATTTAGACGAATGATGTAAAAGCGTATCCAAGCCACTGGGTTTTATATAAAAATATTCAGGAGGTTTGAAACTGGGAGGTGCGAAGTGATTTTTTATAGTAGTTTCATCTCTTGGTCCGGTAAACATTTCATAAGGTCCTTTTGTAGATACAATCCTTTTGGTTATGTCTGATGTATTTTTTCCATCGTATTTCATGATATCGTAAATATTACATGGTAGCAGATATTGTGGATCGTTTGATTTGAACCGATCCACGAATCCATCAAATTCAAATGTAGACAGGTCTGAAAACTGCTCCTTTTTAAACGTAGATAAGTCGTTACTTTTTCGAAAATAAGTATTCGCAGGTGGATAATTAGGTATTTTAGAAACAAACCTTTTTCCCAAACCCATAACAACATTTTCAATTACAGAATTATCCTTTCTTCGAAAAATATCTCCATTGATATCGGTAGTACCAGGACCTCCTAAAGTCTTTTGAAACTCTGCTTGTTCTAATAATTTTGGATTCCTGTTTCCACGATACTTGGAAAAATGTTCACTTTCAACTTTCAATTTCCAAAGATATCCGTTTTTGGAAGAGCATTCGGGAAATTTTGGATCGTAAGTACCTGGTCCAGCTTTAGTGATTGGTTTTCGTTGACTTCCTGATTTATCCAAAGACGGATGTAGTCCTATAGTCGCAAATCTCTTGGTAGAAAATAGAAATGGAGGATGGGGAGCAGCGGTTAGAGTTTTGCGTTTATGCATAGTAAAAATATTGATAATAGCTTAAATAATAACAATGTCAAATATATGTCAAGGTAAGTGCCTAATATCAATAACAGCAAACACGTACACAAAACAGACAAACCTATGAAAGTGGAAGTTTAAACGGGATGACCTTGAATAATAAAATAGGTTTTAAACCTATCCACCTGGGTTGCTATTCTTGTAAATCATACGATCTGGTGCTCCTCTCGTACGATTGGAACTATCCCGTGCGATCTATCGACTTGACTTGAACCTACATGTGAACGCTCAAAATTATTGCGTTGTTGCCAGCATTATTTGATACAAAAGCACAGATTATAAAGAGAACAGATGCCAACGATGCAATTGAACCCAGGTTTTTGTTTAACAAACCCTACAAAATTCAAATAAAACAAAACACAGAGCCAGATGCTGCAAATGCAATACGCATATATTCAGATGGTTCAAAAATGGAAGAAGGCTCAGGCTGTGGAGTTTACTCGAGAGCACTGAGCCTCAAGATTAAGTGGGGAATGGGAAACAATACCAGCGTGGTTCAAACAGAACTGGCTGGTATCTCAATTGCCACAAAAGAACTAGCCAGAAGAGGAATTTCTGGCAAAACCATAATAATCTGCACTGATAGTAGACAAGCCCTATTACCCTTTTACAGACAACGTGTTATATCGAGGCTAGTACTAGAGTGCCACCAAGATTTAGCTGACGTCTCGGCAGATAACAACATTATCCTGAGGTGGGTTAAAGGGCACGACAGGAGTAAAGGAAATCGCATTGCTGATTCTTTAGCCAGGGAAGCCGCTGGACTGAAAATTCTAGGACCCAGTGACACCTACGGCCTAACGACTTCGACAATTGCGGAGCTAGCCAAACGTTACACCCATGCTCAATCCCTTAAGAGATGGGATGGAATCAAAGGATGCAGTTTTGCCAGGATCACCTTGGGCGACCCTCGGAAGCTGGCGCCGAAGAAATATTTGGCGATGACCAGGAAAAACCTACGTTTAACAGTAGGATTTCTGACTGGTCACTGTCAACTAAGGGCGGATTAATCAATGCTCGGTTAAATATTGTAGCCCTCGGCTAAATCTTAGCTGTTGCTCAAAGTGATTATCAACTGCCAGTTTGCATTAGCTGGCAGTCAAACTTTCGGCTAACCTAGCTGCCACTATCAAGTTGATGTTAACCATAGAACATACAGTTAAATACGAGAAAGTGGTGTTCCGTTATTCTAACCAAAGATTCTAACTGACAACTGTGTCATGATTTTTTCCTGTTTGCTCATATTTTGCAACAAAGATTATTTCAAATTTAAATTTGATTGTGTTATTATCGTTTAGGGTGAAATCGAGAAGCTTATTTGATTCTTAAATAGTAGTTTATCAGCATATAGGTTTTGTTTGTATTTTATTTCATTGTTATTGTCAATGTATCTTGAGGAACTTGACGACCATTTCGATGAAGAACTTGGAGAGTGGCGAGATATTGGAATTTGTGGAGTACGAAAGACGACCATATACTGTTGAAGAACGGATAAATACCTTTGAAGAGCTCGATTATGTCGAGTTTATTACTCGTTTCGATTATCTAAACCCAATGTTCTCATGATACTCCAACAAATTCCAGCTATTCTCGCCAAGTCACAGCATCCGTCTTTTTGTATTCTATTATACTTTTATGGTGAACGGCTACTTTTATAAGTACCTAATTGTCGCTCTGACACCGTGAAATTGGGATATCTTTTTTGTTTTGTGGACATGCTCAAATGCAAACAACTCAACAAAGCACAACATAGACGAAATGAAAATAACAGTACCACAATTTTGACACTGACAAGTGAAATTTTCCACGATGTTGTCAGAGTAAGCTTACGTAAAATAGAAAAATAATAGCTTTCACCTCTATATTCTTGATTCAGTGTGTTATATAGGTTATATGCGAATAAAATTGATAATATGTATATTTCATGTAACGGGTGATCCTCCTAACACCAAATTAAAATGAGAAATTTACGCTCTGACAACATTACACTCACCGTTCATAACCCGAACAAGGTTGTCAAATGCTCAATTACACTTAGCCTCCAGTTAGCTAGCTGTCGGTTATGTGGTGCATTGATAAACGCTTTCTATTGTAACCGAGACTTTGACTGGCGGCTAGAGATAGCTGAGGGCTACGTAGCTGACAGATTTAACCGAGCATTGATAAACCCGCCCTAAGTAAACACCTCCATACTATGGGGCTAGTGGACACACCTCTATGCAGGATGTGTGAACAGGAAGATGAAACTGTCAGGCATGTCTTATGCGAGTGTCCGGAGTTATCGTCAATAAGAGAGTGTGTGTTCGGTGAGTCTTGGCCTACACCTGCCGATATAAAGGAGATGTCTCCCAGTGACCTGTCCACCTTCCTGAGAAGGACAGGATGGACAATGACCTAGGAGGACAACTCCTCGGGAGGATGTACATGTGGCCTAAGTGCTGTGAGCCTACACACTCACCCTCCCTACTCTACAGATACAGAGAAGAGAACAGATATGAAAGCTTGACAGAGAACAGTAAAAAGAGAGAGAGATGGGTGGACATACCCATTTAAATGCCCATCGTCTTATGTCGACTCCGTTCGGGCTGCTTCGCGAAATTTCTCAACAGGGTTGTCAATTTGCATAATATTTCCTCCAATTTACGATCATAGGTCAAATATTTTATAAGCATTTTTTTTAAGTGTGATAGTTATCAGATACAAATATTCGATAATTAGGTACTTGTTTTATATCAATTTTATTAACATTGATGATATAAGAAATTTCAAAGTTTTTGATATTAATAAATAATTAATAAATATATACAAATTTCAATTGAAAAACCTCTTTACTAGGCAAGCGCCAATTCATTCGACTCTGCTCCTCTATTTCGGACCATGCGATCCGGAGCGTATGATTTTCATGAGATTAGTAATATCGGATCACGGGCCACGAGGATCGCCTCATGTGATCATTCGCCATAAATCTATGCCGCTCATTGTTCAAGAATAAACGTCCAGAAGCACTAGTTGTCTAAATAGGCAAGGCAGCTAAGACCTTCAGCTCGAAAAGAAGAAAACATTTTGAATTTTGAAATTCAAATTTTTTATCTTTCAGACAGTAGTCAAAATGTAAACATTAATTTAACAAAAACTCAAAGTAGGAACTAGAAGTAGAAGTATTACAGAAAAAACATAAATTTAATATTATTTGTGAACTTTAGTCCATTTTTTCTTAGTCTATTAGCATCAAAATAACTGATAAAATCCACATGTAATTACAAATGTGTAAGGCATTGTTAAAAACTGTAGCTGTTTGAGTAGTAATAACTCATAAACGAACTCCATCTATATAATAGAATGCTGGTACCCAGCCCTAAGCAACTTATGTGCAAAGGTCTGTCACTCGTGATTTATAGAACGCAGTTTAGCACGCAATTGTAATAATCGATACCATAGAATGGATTCATTGATTGCAAGTTGGTATAATGGTTCGCTTTCATAAAATTGATATATTGCTCCAAAGACTAACATACCTAATGTATTTTTTTATCTCTATTCGGAATATACTGTAATATATTCTGTTATTTATTATTTTATTATTTTCACAGTCAAAGTGAAATATAGGATTAGCTATTTGTGGTTTTTATTATACCCTTTTATTATAAAGGGCATTAATATACAGGGTTCACCGGAACTATTTAAAAAAATATTTTCTCTGAAATTATAACGAAAAATAAAATCCCTTCATTCTCCTTATAATATAATTAAAAGCATCACTAAGTACTTATTGACAAGTTTTATTAAAAAAAATGACAGGGGAAGAATAATCTAGTGGTGGGCAGATTTTAAGTTCCGTTAGTTCATAGATATAATTCTGAAAAACTAATATAATTTTAAATTGTTGTAATTTATTTAGAAAATAAAAAAACTTAATACACTCACCGGCACGAAAAACGGAGCAGTTGAATTTTTTTAAACAAACTTCAAATTTTAATGCTTTGTGATGTTTTATTATTATAATATCTTACACACAAATAAAATAACTTGTTTAAAATATTTTTTAACAACAATTGAACCTTTATTTGAAGAAAAAAAAGTGTTCCGAACAATTTAAAAAACGAGAACAAAAAACTTTTTGTAACAATTTAAAAAACCAGAATGAAAATAAATTTCTGATATGTCATAGCGACTTTAAATTATTCAAAACTGAAACGACTTGCTATCCCAAACTTTGGAGCCGCATTATTAATAACGGGTGTTGCCCCCACGTGCCTGTATCCTTCTTGGCATGCCTAAAATCAAGTGCCGAATGTCCGCTTGTGGAATAAGTTTCCATTTCTCTAAAAGAGCTTGTCGCAGCTGATTTAAAGTTAAAGGAGCAGGAACACGACTTCGCATTCTTCACCCAAGCATGTCCCAAACATGTTCTATGGGGTTGGTATCTGGGCTTAACGCTGGCCAGTTCACAACAGGAATGTTTACCTCGTTTAAATATTGTTGAGTAATTCTCGCAGTATGAGGTCTTGCGTTATCATGCATAAGAAGAAAGTCATTTCCAATAAAATCAACATAAGGGACAACAAAATCTTGAAGAACGTCCTCAATGTACCTGTGAGCAGTTAAGGAGCCTCTCGGAAGGATGTACAATTCTGTGTGTGCCTACAGAGAAATTCCGGCCCACACCATAACGGATCCCCCTTGATATCCTACCCTAGGACTGAAGGTACATTCAGCAAAACGCTCGTGTGGCCTTCGTCACACTTTCTCACCGCCATCTGAAGACCGTAATAAAGCTAAATCTGGACTCGTCAGTAAATAAATGAATGGTGGCAATTCATTTCCACCCCAGTGCTCATGAATTCTGGCGAACTGAAGTCGGGCAACAAGATGATGCCTAAGATGTTCTGTGCCTGTCGCAGGTCTACGACTGGTTAGGTTGGCTTCCCTGAGTCTTCGCCTAACTGTCCGCTCGCTTACAATAGTTTGCCGGACGTACTGAAGTTGATTTCTGATTTCAACAGCTGTAGCATGACGATTTCGTGGACTTTGTAAGGTGATAAAACGATCATCACGAGCGCTAGTTCTGCGTTGAGGACCAGTTCAAGGTAGTCTATTGTAAGCTCCAGTTTCCAAAAAACGTCTAAAAATACGGTGCACAGGGCTTTTGGATACATCATACTGTCGGGCAACATGTCGTTCACTCCTCCCATCTTGAAGCAACGCAACAATAGCAGCCGCTGTTTCGGGATTAACAGACATATTTTTCAGATTAAATAAATGTATCACTGTAGATTGAATAAGCGCAGCACAAATTTAACACGTATCTGTCACGTTGGATCTGTCACATTCCTCAAAATTCATGGCCAACTATGCACTCGCACTTTACGGCCAAGTAATAAGATCTATGGGGTTTATTATTTTAACTCAAATAAACTTTTTCACTTCAAATGAAGGTTCAATTGTTGTTAAAAAATATTTTAAACATGTTATTTTATTTGTATGTAAGATATTATAATAATAAAACATCACAAAGCATTAAAATTTGAAGTTTGTTTAAAAAAATTCAACTGCTTCGTTTTTCGTGCCGGTGAGTGTATATAGTATCTATGAATTATTGGATATTTTCCGGGAAGTTTCCCCTTCCCCTTCTTGACTATTTAATGTGTCGTGCAATAAAAATATAAAAAAATCAGAATAACCAGACTGTGATAATATTTTTAAAAAGCTGTTTTTTCCGTATTCACATACTGCTGCAGTCCACTAACCATGATATTTATCTTTCGAAAAACAAACACCATCGTCAACAATAAACTTTGATATCAAACAATAAGAAAAAAGTAACCATTCCAAATACGACAAATTGGAACATTAGATAAAATGAGAACATCGGAAGGGTCTAATAGGGCGAAAAAGTGACAGAGACAGAACCGTCTTGAGAATTAATAATCTGTGAGCTATTAAAAGTGTTCAATTTCAAAATTTCTATTTTATATTGGGTTTATTCGGGATAATTGAAGGATTGAAGATTGTTTTAATTACAAAAATAATCCTGTCATCACATTGCGGCAATTTTTATTAAAAATCAAAATGGAAAAACTAAGGGTATCATGAGTCTTCCCTCAATTATTCCTAAATCACACCGAAACAACCACACTTCAGTCAATAACAAAAAAGTCGGATGGAATTTTTTTTATTCTGTTATTAATAACCCATATCCTGATAGCTACCCAAAAATCACTTGTTGAAATTTAAATCAGCGCCGGAAAAACAATATCCATAAATATTTCAAATTAATTAGATTCACAACACTCTTCCCAATAATAATACTTATTATCAATGACCATGAAGAACAAGAAATAAAGTCAAGAATTACAAGGTAACAGAAAATTTGTAATGCTTCAGTAACTGGTGAAATCAAAATACTACAGAAGAAAGATAAAGATAAAAATCTTTAATATCATCATAAAAACCACTGTGACCTACGAAAGAGAAACATGGACATTGACAAGAAAAAACAGGAAGAGATGCTGGAGCGATGGGAAGTAAAATGATTTCGGTGGCATAAGAACAACTGAAGGGTGGAGAAGGAGTATAAATGAAGAGGTTAACATGAGAACCAAAAATAACATCAAGAATAAAAACACATATATTAAGGTGGCTGGGACACGTAGAGGCTAAGAGATAGTGGGAGAAGAAGAAAACGGTCGAGAATAAGATGGTGCCATATTTGAAAAAACTGATCTGGGTCTACAAGGTAGAGCATATATTTTAACATTTTAACTCAAAAATTGGCGTATTTGATTAAAATAAGTAAAAACATCACCTTGGTAGTTATCGTCATTTATTCCTAATTCACATTACATGATTTTATAGTATTTTGATTAGATCTAGGGCAGTTCGCGGGCATAGATAATGTGGATTTAATCTCAATGTCACGTTTTCTATTTAGTTTCTGTAATTGTGTCTCGTAGTATTATTCCAATAATCCTATAACTCAAGAATTTTGAGACCTATCCTGTAGCAATATAAACAGGAAAGGGCCCGTTGAAGACAGGGGATGTGCTAAACTCACCGTGCAGATGTGAACTGTGGAGTTTTGATGTCTGTGTCACCTAAAACTTGAAGCTGTGAATTGTGTCATATTGGAGTTTTGTTATTGGCGTTTAGTTATTTGCTATGGCGTTATTTTCGAACCGATTGATTCAGTTTATCTTCTTAATTATATTTTCTTGTGATATTATCGTATTTAATGAAGAGTGGTACCAATAGATGTAAAAAATAATAGATTTAATACTATTATAACATCCTAATACACAGAGAAAAAGATTTATTTGTGACAATTAAAATCTTATTGTGTCAAATAAATATGATTTTCCATATGACCTAAATAATATTTACTTTGTCGTTAAGAAAGGATTTGTTTCAAGTTCGGAAAGCAGTATTGTTGATGAATAAAAACATATTCATTGTCATCAATAAAATGAGTTATCTATCCAAAATTACATTTATTCTTGTAAAAATGTATCATATTTGTCTCAAACAACATTTATTGAGGTACCTATAATGACAAAATAGTTATATCAATCTTTGAAAGCATTTAAATTAAATAAAGTAGTTTTCCGATAACAACTACTTATTTTTGCAAGCTAACTATATTGTTTTATTATAAAAAAATTACTTTATGGCAGAATGACATTTCTTTATCATAAAAAATGTATTGTATCGGTAAAATATATTTCTTTACCATAAAAAAGCATGAACATGACAATGTAAATAACTATAGACCAATATCACTGTTAAGCATATTCAGCAAACTACTAGAAAAAATAATGAAAAAAAGACTCGTAAATTTTATAGACACAACATTCAAATTTGATAAAAGTCAGTATGGATTTCAAAAACGGAGTAGCACACTTGGAGCAACGGTAGATTTACTGGAATACATCACAAGCGAGCTCAATGAGAACAGATATGTGGTTACAGTGTTTATTGACTTACAAAAAGCATTTGACACTGTGGATATTGCATTACTGCTAGAAAAATTACAGAACATGGGATTTCATAGAAAATGTCATGACCTACTAAACTCATATTCCACGGGAAGAAGGCAACAAACCTATGTCAATGGTGAAATGAGTGATGAAAAAAGTGTCGAAGTAGGAATAGCTCAAGGGTCAGTATTGAGCCCACTTCAATACCTATTACATGTACAAAGTCTAAAATATGCAGGGTTAAGAGTAAAGTACTACAAATACTGCGATGATACAGTTCTTGTTTTCTCGGGAGTAAATGGAATCGAACTTGAACAAAACATAAACAGTGATCTTGAAAGATACTACCAGTGGCTGTGCTACAATAAATTAACTATAAATGTGGAAAAGACTGTTTATATGGTGCTACATCAAGTGGGAAAAAAACAGATAAATCCTAAAATAAAAATAAATGACTGTGTTCTCAAACAAGTTAAACAATATAAATACCTAGGCCTTATAATAACTGAAAATTTAACATGGAATGCCCATACAGACAGTATCATAAAAAAAGTAGCCCCAATGCTGGGGGCAATACGACGATGCAACCATATGTTAAGCAAAAATGCTAGATATCTACTATATAATAGCTTTATTGAACCTCATATAAGATATCTTATACCATGCTATGGAAATGCTAGTGCTGAAGTGATAAACAAACTGCACAGACTACAAAATAAAGCAATAAAAACCCTATTTGCAAAAAACTATAATACATCAAGTGACACTTTATATAAAGAATACCCATTTCTCAAACTAGATAAACTAAAAAACTTTGAACAAACTAAACTTATTTATAAAATACAGAATAACCTAATTAAAACCAATGTGCAACTAAAACAAAATAAAGACTATCATAATTATAACTTACGAACTAAAGAAAGACTCAGAAATAACTTTGCAAGGACAAAAAAAGGACAGGATTCTCCTATTTATCGAAGTGTATGTACATATAATGCTGTACCAGAGACAGTTTTTGAAGGATGTGAGAAAGTTGTGTACCATAGCCTCAAGAAATTTTTCAAGGATCAGAGACAATAATTGATTGATCAATATTGTAAAAACCTTACTCATATATTTTTTATTATTGAATCTGTTACTATACATTAAAAGCTAAGGCCTCGGTGCCAGATTTATTGTAATCTGATTAAAGGTCAGAAATAAATGTTTTTCAAAAAAAAAAATATTGTCTAACGATATGTTTTTTATTCGTAAAAAATATATTTTCCCAGCAAATTATATTTTTTTGTTGGAAACAAATGTTCCTTCTTCAAGAAAACTATGAATTTTTACTAAAATTCAATATATGTATCACAACCGAACCATAATTTTCATAAACATTATATTGCCTATAGTGAAAAAATATATTTCACTAAAAAACCGAATTATTTATGGTATTGTTTTTTGTTTATGGAAGTTACCTATGTACTATTCACTATTCACTATTCACTTAATACAATACAATTCAATACAGCTTTTGAAATGTTTCTAAATATTTAGAAATATATTAAAAGTTCACGGTGTATTAAGCAGTATGGGTAACGTTCACGCGGTTATCTAAATAATTAGGTTACTTGGGAAAATATATTTTTCACAAATACTTGTCTAAGCCGTTTCGAACAACAAAGTTGACTTTCGTTTTGTATTAAAATTACAGTGTTTTTATGACAAACATGTTTAAATCTAATAAAAATTAATGGTCTCTATTTATGCATAAAACTGTTTAGTAGGAAAGCAGGATAGGAATAAAAAACTTGCTACTGAATATTTTGATCTATTAAGAAGAAAACTATACATTTTTAAAATAGATAGGTACCATACATTTATAAAATGGAAACCACACATTGTTAAAATTAAACATACCTACATGATCTGAAACATAACCAACAATGGTATCCACAAGATAGCCTTGTCTATCCTTAAGTGTGCTCATTAATGCTTTCCCCATAGTAGTTTTTTGGAGTTCTTGGAGTAGATCTGACAGGTTTTATTGAGAAATGTGTATGTTTGAGGTACATCTCGCTTGCTTGTTACTTCTAACTACTTGAATATAATTGTCATTTATTTCCTTACCTTACAATTCTTGTAATCGCCATGAGTTTAACAATTCATTCATTCTATTATTAAAGTTATTTTTGTCCAGAGCACATTAGCCACATATTTCACAAAAACAAAATAATTAGTGAAATTGCAAAAACTGATCTAATTTCACATGCAGACTGACGCCAAACGTATACAGGTGGTGACCGTTACTAAATATAGGGAAGGGTGGGGTGAGAATTCTTTGTTTCAATTGCCACATAATTTGTACACCTTACGGGTGTAGAAATATGTGATTTGTAGCAAATAAGTTTTTTTTTTCGTAACAATAAATGTACAATTATACTGAAATACTTATTTTTTCGGTATACAGTAGATTTTATTTGAGACTAATAATCTATAGGCTTATTCAAAAAATGTAAATTGCTGTCAAAACTTTCAAATGGTTTACTATGAATATTTAATTTGTTGTTTCAAAGTGATGGAATATTATTGAATATGTTAGGTTTTTTTCTGGGAAATGAAAACAATTTTTACCCAAATAGCATTGCTATATTTTATAACAAAATATTGTGCTTCGTAGACTTTCATAGTTTCTGAAGAACAATTGTATGAAGGTGTGCATAAAGGAGAACAAATTTTTTACATTAAAGAAATTACACTCGAATAAATCATCTTTTTATATCAAAATTTCCCAATATTTTCACGTTAATATGGCTTCTTAATAATAAATAAGCAATGTTAGTCTTAAACAAAGGGGGGTCAAACAAATCAGTTTATTTGTCTATAAATAACTCTTCTCTCGGTGTATACAGTCTCACCCCAAAAGTATGCACCATTTGTGAAACTTATTCCTAATAAAAGTTTGTGCATCCTCTAAAAGTAAACAATTACCAACAAAATATAGAAAGGTACTCGTAATATAAGAGAAGTCTTCAAAATTTGATCTTTATTTGTCAAATTTTGGAGAAATATTGAGCATTGAGAAATACATCTAGATTTAAAGCTATGCCCATCTGAGTGAAGTTTAATTTTATGGTGACTACGAAAAAAAATTTACCAAAACTATAAATAGACAACATCCTTACATATTATTTAAATTCAAATACAAAAAACGAACGGTCAAAATAATGTATGAAACAAAAACAACTCGGAGCAATTTCTCTTCTTCTTGTATATCATTCGAATTTCCAGAAGGGGATTTAATCAACACGCTTGACAATAAATTAAACGTATTGCTCACTACCCTGAATTAAATTTATTATGAAAAACATAATTTAGTGTTCTTGGAACCAGTGGCGGACAAAGATATTTTAAAAAGTCCGTTAAATTATGGTATACTACACACTGGTGTTGATATACAGCAACAAAAGGTGCAATTCTGTAAGCAAATGTAAAATTTTAACGCATATTTAAAAATAAGACAATCTTCTAACCCATTTTTGCTAGTCTGTATGCATATTAAGTTTTAAAGTATTAACGGAAAACTCTTTATTGGATACCATAAGTGTTGAAATTTGAATCATAATCTTGACTATGTATAGATTAAAACATTTATAATAGCATAAACTTTGTCAAATTTAACGGCGTACCGTTAATTTTTAACCACTTCTTATAGAATTGACCCTATAATCGGTAAATCCCCAGAAGTATCAATAGTCCATAGTGATCAGTGTACACTGTAAATAACCACACTGTATAATGTAAATAACCACAGTGTACAATGTTAAAAACTTCATACTTCAATTTTGACGCAAAATCTTTGACTAGGCACGTTTTTTTACATCATTTATTCACCATTGGTTGAATGACGTTAGTATCCGCTGCAACGACATGTTAGAGTCATCAGTGGCACATAAAAAAACGCAGTTGCTGTTGTTTAAATCATCTGACCACTGACAATCTATTTCTAAGTTGATTGTTGTTATTAGCAAAAAATTACGAAAATAATGAGGATACTTTGAAAAGTGTTGTAGTTATTTTAGCCTCTAGATCTCGGAGTAGCAGTTCATCTGATAGTTCCACTTGAATTTTTTAAATTTCTGACGCTGTTAATAGCGCCGTGAATACCTAAGCTGTCATTTTGTAAACCACCAAATTTATCCACCATCTCGATACAACGGTGGAGTGGTTTGCAATTTTGGTTGATGCAACAGTAATAAATGAACGCGTTATTTCTTCAATCTACAATCCACCAAATAATATAAAAACGCAGTTGGTCGATTGGTGGATCTACCGGAGAATAAAAGAACTTTCTCAGCGGACAGTTTTTCCACCAGTTTATCTGTCTTATTTGTGCATCAATTATAGTAAGAGCTATCACATATGTGAAAAAAATCATCTGATCACGGATGGCTAATCGTAATCTGCAACTGCCACATTTCCAGTATGCCCTCTTGTACAACAGATATATTTTATGAGGTCGCTAATAGGCTTATTCCACTGCGATCTTTTGAGATGAGATAAGATAGGATAAGTACGGGGCTTATATGCTTCTTGGAGCCTCTTCACTACGACCTTTGCAGGTCTATTGTGTGTGCCCTCCTGTTATTCTAGAATTCCTTGTCTAGACTTCGGATGGCAAACCTCAGGTCCTCCATATACTGGGAGAATTCTGGTTTTTCCTCCCCAATCATTGAGGTTTCCTCATCATCTTGGCAGAACCTGCATACCTGGTTGTGTCTGCCAATCGTATGTTATTCATATGTTTGTTAAGTCTACTATGCCCTGTCAGTAGCCCAACCAGGATCCTGATTGTTTTCCTATTCTGACTGAGTAGATACTCCGTGAATTTTGGCGAGGGTCATCCCTTGATGAACTCTGGCCTGCCTCATTCCTGGCGCCTTGTTCCACCATCCCCGAGACTGATTTTTTTCCCAAGTACTGCTATTTGTTTTCAGCGGTGCTTTTTTAAATTAGTTACTTTTTTATTGATTCCTGGAGTTAAAATGTAATAATGAATGGCCACTACCTCCGAGATATGGTGGTAACTATCCCCAATGATCTAACGTTCAGCGGCATGGTGTAGAAAATGATTCTTGGGCTATTCCCTACCTTCCGTGAAAATTTCAAGTAAATTCATGCTAGTCGAAAAAATTGCGTGGCAAAATGCTCCATTTTCTCCACTATAAAGCTATATTTCGTGTCTTAGCTTCTCGATAAGCTTTCAATAGTCACTACTTAAACAGTACTGGACATAAATAAACCACAATACAATCTTGAAGTGTGAATTTGGATTGAGCCAATTTTAAATCGATTAAAACTTTAAAAATTTAAAAAAATACAATGCACGCAAGTGTATATTGTTGAAATATTTTATTCATCTCCAAAAATTCCGAATGATTTATTAAATTTTACATAATAAGCGATTCACCCTCGGGAATATTACAATATTGCTCCAACTGAAATCTAATAGCAAATCCAACTCTGTTATTAAAAATATAATTTACTGTTCTGGGTCCAGATTCCAATTTATATAAAATATAATTTATGTCGTTTTTTCTCTTCTCGTCATATCCCCCTCAATCTGGTTTTCTCATGACCCGCATGACGTATCAAGCAGGCTTCGGTAGTCGTCATGGCTCACTATGACAGCCAGCTACAAAGATTCGAACGATTTATGTCACTTGATTCTTTTGTGTTTCACCTAACGCACCATGCATTAGTACTAATAAATCAATTTTATGGTTTTGTAAATCAAACTGATGCAATGGCTACCAGTGGTGTGGATAATGGAAAATAAGAAGAAGGGAATTGTAGAACAAATAATTCAAATTTTAAACTTGTTTTTCATTTTCTAAAGACAGTTTTTCTTTATTAATGCCGAGGGGAATATAATCCAGAACTTTTTTTAATTTTATAATATTGGTGGCTGGTCATAACCTGATCAGTGCTTAAAATATATAGGGTGTTTCACTAAAAATTGTTCATGTAGTTAACTGAAAAATAGGGAAAAATAGCAAAACTTGATTTACACTGACGTTTATTGAAATTTTACGTGGAACGTCAAAGTAATCAAGTGATAGATGGTAAAAAACTACAAAATCGTGGCGTTTGGAATTCTTAGTGCTATTTTTCGCCTACTTAACCGTAAAACCAATCATATCAACACCAAAAATAGGGCGGAATATTGTGTCACAAGGGCTGAAAATGAGCTTTCTTCCACATTGGCCACCGATTCGACGAGAGATTTTCAGTCATAGTGATGATTGTATCATTTCCTCTCCCAAGTGCTTCCGAAAATATTTTAAACTGGCAACGTCGCGGCCATACCGAGTTAAAGGTCCAAGGTCATTGACGACGGAGCTGAAAATCGTTTGATGTTTTACCGGGATTCGTATCTGTTCTCTTTATAATCTGTGACACAGCTTTAACAGATTGATTGGTTAAAGATTCATTATGGAAATATAGTAGGCAAGTGACAAAAACGTTAATTTAGTCACGAGTTTCCCAAGGCACGGGTGAAGCGAAGCGGAACGAGTGATTTATGAAACGAGTAAAGATGTTTTTGACACTAGGTGCTTACTATACTTTTTCTACGTCCTTAAGGAGAAAAAACATTATTTTAATTATATCCACAAGATTACAGACAATGACTGACGTGTCATTGAAAAATGAAATGACACAGAGCTACAAAATTATAAATTACAGAAGTTAGGCTTGATGTGACGTTTATGACGTAAAAGATAAACAGGACTTTTCGCACTTTACGGTGACGTTTTGCGAATATCAAATCCATGTTTTAGTGACAGAAGTAGAAAAACGTTTTTAAATCTATTCACACTACACTACCAAAATTGCCAGTTGTGGAATTGTCATTATCATAGTATGAAAACATCGTTATTAATAGGCTTCAAATCTACTGTTTATATTTCACTGAACTCACAATTTTTTTTACTAAAATCAATTAAAAATAACATTAACTAAATTAATAAAATTGTATATGAGTGACAACGCGATATTATCTTTCAAACTATCATTCGTGCCAAATGAGCGAAATTTGTTCATATAAAGTCAGCATAAGTTCTTTGTGCAAATGAAAAGTTTTGCGAAACGCCGACGCAGTCGTTAAATAGCGTCGGCATCGGTCGTGTAGGCATTTCATCTGAAAATACACTGAAAAAAAATTGCTACTAGTAGAGCAAAGTGTATACGAGGCATCAATAAATCCCTGCTTGTAAAATCCAAAACAATTAAAACGAATCTCTTAAACTTCCTTATCAGTTTAGGATATTATTTACCATGTAGGGTTGAAAAATATTTAATAAATAAAATAAAATAAAAACGGCTCTTAGGGAAAAATTGATGGTGTGAAATTGTTATTTCTGCTTCTCTTTTTAGAGTGTACAAAGGGCACACCACAGCCCGTCTACAAATACACCGACGCCCATTTAGATAATAGAAGTAGATTTAGAGCCTTTTCGGCTTACATCACATGGCGGGGCCGTTGCAACTAATTTATGGATACGGCCCCTTTATGTGTCGTTGTCGTAGCCCCCTCTTAACAATGATCTTTTCTCTTCTATCTCTTCTGTATTTTGGCTTTGGCGTATTTTACACGTTTTGTGATTCGCGAGACGAACGAGATGAGATAGGTTCTCTGCATCAAATTTATCGGTTTTAGGAAACGATTCGATCCTTTTTCTTTAATTATCTGTTTCTGTTCTCTCACTCTGAAAAGTATTGCGTGATTTAGTTGATTTAAAATGTGTTGCATGGAAAATCGTGAAAATTCGTAAAAAAGGCTTGAAAGTTTTGTAAATCCTACAAAATTTCAAACATTAAACTGAAATTTAAGAAGAGTGCTACTGAGAAAAATTCCATGATACTATAATCGAAATAGTTTTAATTTTAAAGCACATTGTTTGTCCAAAATTTAAATTTAAATTTAAATTTTAAATACTTGTCTACCCCGGCACACTCAGCATGTGCCCACTTTTGACACGAACAACAGCATAGCCATAGCTCACCGTTTTTAGAAAATTTGTACAGCTCTGTCCAATAAATGCATGCAGCATCATCATCTTCTTCATTATCAGAAAAAGGGTCTCTTTCTGTTTCCGACTCGGATTCTTTAACGACTCTTCTTTTTACGGTTCTTTTTCTGTTTTCTGGGATCTCCAATTTTGATTTGTTTTTTTCCTTAGCCTCTTCCAAATTTAGAGTTGAGTTTAGAACAGAAGTGCCTTGACGTTTCCTTGGCTTCCTTTTTCCCTGGCCTGAAACAAACGGTCCAACTGGAACTGGACTCAAATCAGCTGGAGTAACCAAAAGTAAAACGCCACTTGTTGGATTTTGCAAGTTTTTCTGAGTCGTTGTAGAAGTAGGAGGTTCTATGGTAGAAGAGGAAGGTCCAGGCTGTGCATTGTTATTAATATGAGTGTTTGCAGCTGGTTGGATACTATTATCAACTGCAATGTTTGTAGTTTCAGATGCTTGAAACATATAGTCGGGAAACACATCGGGGCTTATTGGGTAGATACCAGTTTTGGCAAATCCATGAGTAGCATTTTGAACACTAGCTGCTTTTCCATATGCTTCATTTAACAGACCACCAATTTGAAACTGTGTCACAACTTGACCAGGATGGGTTTTAAACCATTTGGTTATTTATTGGTCATAATAGGTTTTGAGTGGACCAAAGAATGCAACATCGAGAGGTTCTACAAACATTGAATATAATAATGAAGTTAAATAAAACTTATTGAAGCACAAAGAAATATATTCCAGTACAATCCTGTTTCGATTGTTTACTAACCTATGATATGTTGTTCCTGATGATTTTTTCGTATTTACACTGTCTCTACTTGTACAACTTCGTGAAGCACAAGAAACCATTATTGTTCAATTATTAAAATAGTAAAAAACGACACTAACATAAAGAAAATCCAAATATACCCAATTCACATCCACAAAACAATACTAATGTCAAGTTGACAGAGAAGTGGTAGTAAAATGGCGAAACCGATACCACTTTTATGACAGGCGTAGCGACTCCTCTCAATACTAGATCCATGCATTTTACCCCACGCAAACCTGATTCAAACAAATACAACTTTTGACAAAACAATACCTTATCAACTTAATTTGAAATATGCAAACATAAAAGCAATAATTCTCATAACTTATTATACATATTTTAACTTACCAATTTATCACACAAAAAATGTTGTGCAGATTTTAATATAGCGCGTTCCAAAAACTTTTTGATGTCAAATATTGGAATATCGAACGTGCTTCCTCTATGACCAATGGAGCGGAACAAAATGGGAACTGGCATGACTGAAACCCACGCTACAATAACATATTCGTTTCCGAACACTCCCGAACGATGAGTTCAGTTTATACAAGCACTGTGCCATTTTACCCGACTATGTCATTTTGTACACCCTTCCCCTAGTTTGTAAAAGTGCGCGAAGCGTCACTTTTCCCGAGAGAGTGGGAGAAGTGATTTGCGTTCTAGCTGTATACAATATTTTTTCTACAACCACATTTATTAATGAAAGAAATATAGTCATTTATATAGTCATTTTATTTAACCTTTCAATAGAAAGAGCTTACAATATGAAAATAAATAGAAAAATCAGTTGAATGTATAATTAATTGTAGAATTTGAACAAATTTGTATTGAAACCTCAGGTAATAAATTTTCGTGTGCAGTTCGAGCCTTTTCAATAATATCTGGAGGAGTATTTTCAATGTCAGAATTGGACATAGTTCATAATAGGCGAAGAGCCGGGTATTTTTTGTGAAAAATGTACGGGAACAGTTATTTTTTCCTTTGAATATGTTCAGGGGTGTCCTCTGAATGTAATTCCAAGTTGGCGTCATGGGGGGACTTCACTTCAGTCGCCATCTTGAAAAACACGTTTTATTAAATATCTCGCGAACCGCGCATCGTACGACAAAAATTGTGGAAATCATTATTGTAGATAATAATATTTGCCATCTTTTTTATTCGAAATTTTTTTTTATATAACGCATGGGTTTTTATTTAAAGCGCTCCAAACTTTTTTCAATATGGTTTTTGCTGAATATTTAGTTAATGGTCAATGATAAATTAAAAATGGTGGTGAATGAATTGTAATAATGAGTTCCACATTTTTTGTCGTACGATGCGCGGTTCACGAGATATTTAATAAAACGTGTTTTTCAAGATGGCGGCTGAAGTGAAGCCCCCCATGACGCCAGCTTGGATTTACATTCAAGGGACACCCCTGAAAAAAATACCTGTTCCCGTATATTTCTTTCAGAAGCTACTTTTTTGGCTGAGGCTCTTGGACTAATAATTCCTAAAATCATTTTTATAATTAATTAATTATAATAAATAATGAAACAAATAGCTTACTCACTTTTGGTTTAAATTTGAAAATTGTACACTAATAAGAAATTCACTATTAGCTTGAATTGTCAAAAAAAGTTGACAATTCATTGGTAGCTTTGTTTGACATTTCTGTGCGGAAAAGAGCCATAGCGTGTACTTTTCGCATTATTTTTCCAACGGTTATCAAACGAAGCCTGCTTTGCGTATAAAAATTTGTGTAGAAAAGCGTGTTTTGCATAGTGGTTGTAGGAAATAGTTATTTGTTTAACCAGGCAGCAAAGTAGTAGATTGACTGCCGAGGCTGAATTCAGCTAATCAGTCAATCAGTCAATCTACTTTGCTGCCGAGTTGAACATATAATTTTTTCTCCGATTGTTCATAATGATATAGCAGGATATTCTATTTGCAAATTATCTGAGGAAAGAAAAGGTGGCCCATTCGTTCAAAATTGTAGTAATTTTACCATCAATGTTAATAACAACTAAACATATGTTTTTAAATTCTTGTTAAAAGTGTTATGTAATAATTGCTAATAAATGTTTACGTCAAATGTTTTATTCCAATTGAGTATAATCACTTTGCTGCCTAGGCAGGAAAAGTAATACTTTGCTGATTGATATGTGTCAGCAAAATTAATATTTGCTGCCAATCGGAGAAAAAAATATTTTGTGACACTAAAACGCTGAAAATTCGAAAAAAAGCGTATTTTCAGCTTGAAAAGTCCATCGAAATCATGAATACTAGACATTTTAGGAGAGTACTTTCGAAAGAACATACTGTTTGGACCTTAACTTTGTGGAATGCACTCTTACCACTTTTTTTAAATGAAACTATAGTCTATTTTCACGTAGAAATGAGTAATAAAACCTAATTTCTAATGCAAAACTTTGGGTGGTCATTTTAAATATTAATAATCTAAATAAATGTACCTGAGCTAATACAATTTTCCGGTCTTTTATATTTTATAACCAATAAGCTATACATTTAATCACAAATAGTTTCATTTAAAAAAAAAAGTAAATCAAAAGAACAATCTGCTGGGAAAAAATTGTAGATTTTTCATTTTTAAACTCTCCCAGATACTAAATATAAATTGATTGCTTTTAAAGTACACATTATAGACATATCACCTCATACGATTATTCCTTTTTTTCTAAAGAGCATTTAAGATATTCGCGCTGTTGGCATCAGAAAGGAACGTTCTAGTGATTTGCGAGCACACTATCGATGGCATCTCGCTAGCAGAAACGGGGCAGCGCCAGCAACGGCCCCGTACGGGCCCTGCCACTAAATACTTCACCGATCACCCATTGTGAACCGAAAAGACACAAATCTTTCGACGAATGTCGGTCGTGCCGTATCGCCCAAAAATGCCATAGAATCGTCGCTACTATCATGTTGGAATTCGCTTTTTGTCTTCTTTGTGGCATTATACAGGGAGTCACAATATTATGACATAACAAACAGAACAGACATAAGACACATCAAGGAATTCGTAAAAAGTGTTACTATTTTTGGTCACCATATTGTTCTGGGCCCTCATGACATATTCTATTCACTTTTTATTGTTAATTGTTCACAAATCTGACTGATCTGACAAGCACTCAGAGGTTCTCTATATTTTTTAAGTTTGCATTTAGGAAAATCCGATTTGGAAAATTGAAATTTCACTTTCATATAGGTAATGTGCGAAATTCAAAACCCAACAAAAACTTGGAAAAATGTAAATATTTTCCGTCCTTTCTTAAAGCAACCTTGTTTACGACCCTCGTAACCCATAAAATTTAGATTAGTTTGCCCTTTAGACATTCTACGTCTCTTCTTCGAGATGTTGCCGTTGGTGCTCGACCCGTTCATCGGCCGTCCATCTTCCGAACGTCACATTTCCACGGTTTGCTCCGACCGACCGTTGATAAGAATGATCTGCAGATACAGAGGAAATTAAATTTATTCCTCTCTGGAGAATTAGTAACTTCAAGGGTAAATATTTATTTCTAATTCATGCAAATGCCGCGCGTGTACAAGCCGAATTCGTCCGATTATACTCGTAGTAATCATCATTTCGAATTGTTTTGGTGCCAGAAAGAAGTAAATGAATGCCAAATTTTGTTAGTAAACGGCACATTTTAATGGTAAATTGTTATGGGACACAGAGCAAGGGGTGTGAATTGTTATGGGAAGCATAATAGGTAAGGGGTGAATGAAAGGAATGATAAAAACATTTTTATTATAGTTTTGTAAATTTTGAACAATATTGGGTGCCCAAGTAGAAAATTCAGAAGAACAATATATTTCTACATGTGCACTATAAAGAAAAAAATAAGGCATACTTTCATATCACATTCGGATCGATTTAACCCACTCTTGCAAAAGCGAATTCCTCAGCTCCTGGAAAGTAGCTTCTTATGTACATACTGTGAGCTGTCAGGGAGCCATTTTCAATACATATCGACTATGAAAGAGCCCAATAATAAAAGACGAAAAATCAAAGAAAATGCTTTAATACAACTAAATGCAGATAAATGTGTAGCTAGTATTTCAGCCGAATATAGTCAAATTTTGTTACCAATGTTAAAAAGAGAAATTTCCAATAATCAATTACCTGCGTTATCAGGATAACATCATAAGTTTTTATCCAGGTTTTCTTATGATTTATCATTGGAATAGTTGTTAATCGATACACACTTTGAAACACAAAATCACCAAACTGAGTTATACATATTTTGAAAACAAAAATAATCATACCCGAAAAAAAGAACAACAAACGCGTTTTATTAACAACATTTCCAAAATAAGCGAACAAAAGCGCTATTCCAATAAAAACCGTTTCTGGAACGTCCACTTCACTGGATTCCATTTCTAGTAGACTATCATATCGTTAGAATGTCATAAAATAATTAGTATATTACATAACGTGTGCGGAAAGTGACATTTTTCACACGAGTGAGAAATATTGTAGCACGAGGCATGAGTCAAGTGTGAAAAATCACTTTCGCACGAGTAATGTACAGTATTTTTCCTACGATCACGTGATAATTTCACCAAATAATGTGTAATCAACATCTGACATATTAATACACAAAATGTTACAATTAAAGTCAACATAATTGATTTTAAAATTAACAATAACTATCAATAGTGACAAAAATTCAAGTAGTTCAGCTATATAATATAGGTAGGTTAATACAATTATTAATTGGTTGGATAATTATAGAAATAGAAAGTGAAATTATTATTATTCATCATACTTTATATACATACTTATCATGAATACCTTTCAAAATGATTACATTTTCCTACTATTATAACAGGTGATTTGGATTAGTTGGTACAACATCGGACTTCTGACGAAGAGTACGCGGGTTCGATCCTTTACCGCGCCCTACATTCTTTTTAATCAAGAAAATGACAAAAATTTCACTTTTCAAATAGATCGCTTCAAATTTAAATATTACATAGGTAAATCTAATTAAAAATTATATATTTGACAGCTTGCCAGTGTTCAATCTTGATAAAAATTCATTTGACAGCTTTTTTATCCGTACACGTACGGATAAGTTTTTTTCCGTACGCGTCTGAATAAAGGCCACTTTCCATAGAACTAGACAGTGTGATATATGTCACTTTCCTATGTGATCGTAGGAAATAGTTATTTACGTAATTAGTGGGATATGGACATTATTAACGCACGCATATGAAGTTAATAAGTGCGTTAATAATGTCCATATCCCACTAATTACATACAAAATTTTATCTAAAACTGTTTATTAGAACTATTAACAGTACCTACCTATATCATGAAAATAGAAAAAAATTTTAATCCAACGTTTTTTTAATAATATATTGATTGCAAACATAAGGTACTTGTCAGAGTTGAATGAACAAAAATCTATAAAAATGAGTTAAAGCGAAGACAATCTCCTTTCGCAAATTGAAAATGCAGCTTCCAGCTTTAAATATTTAATTCTAGTATTAATATTTTTCTAGATTCTTATTACCGCACTAGTGCGGTAATATACGTTATAATGACACTGAAAATAGTGTCAAATCGTACCCGTTATATGACAGTTTGTAGATAATTTTTTTTTATTGGTGAAACATTTTACCTATTTAAAGCACGCCTCAGCGTGTTTAAATCGAACTTTAAAAAACGCGCGTGTTTTAAAGTTACCGTGGCAACATCAACAACTCAAGAAACGAAGTCTATATCTGTGGTCTAAATCAAGGCTGCTCAAGTTTTTGAACAGTAGGGCCAAACCGATGTCGATATTTTCTCTGGCCGCGGGCCATTTAAAATGCATCCGCGGGCCTGTGATTAAGCAGCCTTGGTCTAAATCATGTCTAATAGTCAATTTTTTTATTATCGATCTGACAGGAGTAGTTTATAACGTCAAAACTTTCATTCGAACAATACTTAACAATGTTAAATTTATAAATTAAAATGGAAAGTGCCGTTGGTATTGTTTGAAATATTAATATTTTGATTTTTCAAATCATAGGAAATGGTGTTTAAATTAATACCATTGACATTCACAGAACTCAATAAGGTTGAACTTCCATCAAAATACAAATTAGTTTATGTTTTTCTCATTTCCATGACAACGCAAGGTATACATCATATATACATCACGAATTCAACCATTTGATATTTAGTTCTTATTTCCATCTATGATTTACATTTCTTGTTGTTGTAGTAGTTATAGACCAGTATTTATAATTTCAAAGTGCACCAATAAAAAAAATAGCGTAAAGTATTCGTGGATAACTGGTCTTTAAAACACTTGCTCTATTTCGAAAAATCGCGCATGTTTTAAAGACCTTAATATCCACTTATACTTTAATAAACTATTATTTCACATTTTACCAGAGATGTGATCTACTATGAATTGACCTCCAAAATATTATTGATTGTCTAGTTGTCATATTTTTTTCGTTGTGTCAGATAGGGACCAAAAATTATTTCATTACGAGTTAATCTTGACAACGGTAGCTGGAACGATACCGAAACGTCGAAATAAAAAACATAATTGTGGTTTGATTCCCAAGAAAAATAAGAGAAGATAGAATACGTAATGCCACAAGGAACTTAAAGATATTCCATATAAGCTGGACAATATCCTTATCCGGGTCTTCTCCATTCTTACCGAGTTCGTTTTATACAGTGAGGCAAAAACGCGAGTAATTCAAGAACAGTACCCTGCTCCAGTTTTTATCACACCTTGCCAAGTGATTTCAAGCAATGGGAGACCTATAGCCATTCTTGTACAAGACAACCCAACAGCATGGAGCCTCATAGCGGTTAACTCACTAGCATTTACGATCCCAACTTCCAGTGAACTCCTTTGTGTTTTCAATTTTCCCCGTGCATTCCGTTGTTTTTCGCTTTTCAAATACTGCAGTCAGTTTTTTTCAAATAATTTAGCTGACCTAGTTATTTGACTTGTTATTATTAGAGTTTCTAAGCTATTATCGTATATACAGAATGATCAACTTTTGTGACAAAGGCCGCTATATCTGTTGTTATAAGAGATACCAAACAAAGTTATAGGAGGTATTTTAAAATTATATATCTCACATTTTACCGCAAACAATTCTTATAAATGTTGAATTAGCAAATATTTATCATTAGTCGCCTCACGTATTCGTCGCAAAGTTGTATTTTATTTAAAAAATATATAACATTTATATTTACACTTGTATAATAATGGAAAATATATACCGCAAGTTAATATTATTATTAAGTACGACAACACTATAGTAACTCAAACTTAAAAGTTTGCCGAAACAAACTTAACTCCATCAATATTATCATAAAATGTTTGAATTTATGTTGTTTTATATAGAATACATATTTACATATTTTATCTAAACAAGACGGTGTGTAGAAGACGCATTAGATAGATATAATTTAACCGGTTTCATGTGTTTGTTATTACTACAATATTGAAATCGCTTGTTCTACTCCTAAAAAACTTGAAAAAGGTGAAATTTATGCGAGGTTACATTGATTGTTTTCTTTATACTAAACATTTTCTTTCCCCGCTTTGGTAACAATAATTATAAATATTGAATACTATTTCCGAGGACTCCATACTGAGCTTATTAAAATTGATCCCAGTCGGATTTTAGCCGATGTAGGTGTAGATGGTGAAAATCTTCAAAACAAATCGTTATGAATTTTCCGCCCTTGGGCTGCTAAACAATACTTTCCGCCCTATAGTTTTAGTGTTGATTATACGATTTGTTTTCCGGTAAGGTAGGCGCAATAGTATATTACGTAACGAGTGCGGAAAGTGACATTTTTCACATGAGTGAGACACTCTTACGAGTGTGGAAAATCACTTTCGCACAAGTACTGTACACTATTTTGCCTACGACCATGCGATAATTGTAATAAATATTGCTTAATGTAATGGTTTCTTAAAAATAATGTTGACATAGGTGAGTGCGGAAATGGAATGAGTGAAATTCACTTTGCAACTAGTTATGTACACAATTTTCCTACGGCCATAAATATTTAAAAAGTACCTTAAGTCTTCCACTACTATCAGTATCAACTTCCATTATAATAAAAAGAGACTAACACTTTCTATTTCTAGTTTATCTCACAATTATAATTCGATTACACTTTTATGTAATAAATATTTCAGTTACACTTCACAAAAACCATTTCTGTGCTTTGTGTTTTAATTTGAGAATTTTGACATGGGCCAACTTCATTATTTTTCACTTTTATAATTAGTATATATTTTTAAAGATCACGCGATAAATTTACGAAATATGATGGTTTTATTTATTTGAAAACATCAATATCTGTACCTACCTACAACATATGGTTATTTTTAAAATAATCAGTTTGTAGTGCAAAATATTTTTAAAATAACGCAGAAGACATTTTAATTCTTAATAATTTTATTTTTTCAAACTCCTGCAGCTATACTACAGATATACCCAAAATAAGAACATTTGACAGCTATCCGTGTCATGACAATTCGGAGAATGCTGGAGTAGACCGCGATTTGATTTCCGGCCGTACCTTAGGACATAAAGTAGTAAGGAAGGAGCGTGTGCCACATCTCCCATAATAAATAAAAGAGACAAAGTCGGCCATTTTGGATAACCATTTTATGACTTATTATTTGTTTGGTCGCTGTTTAAAAGTTGGTTTTTATGTTATATGAAAATTACTTTTCATTGGTGAGCACATATTATTATAATAATTATATATATATTTGTAGTTATTACGTAGGTAAATTTAAATAAGAAAACCACGTTAATCGAATTCATGCGAGCCGTGCGATATGATATCACACTAGGGTGATATAATAGCGCACGGTACGCGTCTCTATGATGATATGAGAAACTTTCCGCCAGAGTAGAGAGTGCGATATATGTTAATTTCCTATATGGTCGTAAGAAATAGTATATTACATAACCTGTGTGAAAAATCACTTTCGCACGAGTAATGTACCGTATTTTTCCTACGATCACGTGATAATTTCACCAAATAATGTGTAATCAACATCTGACATATTAATACACAGAATGTTACAATAATTAAAGTCAACATAATCGATTTCAAAATTAACAATAACTATCAATAGTGACAAAAATTCAACTATATAATATAGGTAGGTTAGTACAATTATTGATTGGTTGGATAATTATAGAAATTGAAAGTGAAATTATTATTGTTCATCATACTTCATACATACTTATCATGAATACCTTTCAAGATGATTACATTTTCATGCTATCATAACAGGTGATTAGGATACCAAGATTTAGCTGACGCCTCGGCAGATAGCAATATTATCCTGAGGTGGGTTAAAGGGCACGACAGGAGTAAAGGAAATCGCACTGCTGATTCTTTAGCCAGGGAAGCCGCTGGACTAAAAATTCTAGGACCCAGTGACACCTACGGAACTAGCCAAACGTTAAAATCAAATGAAATGTCTAAAAGTGGACCATAATGCCTGAAGTGAGAAAAAAAAAGCAATAATCATCAAGTTTATATATTTTATTAAATAAAAAAAGTATACAATAAATGGAACGTTTTTTTACATATTTTAATGACAATGAAGAAAAATAAATGTTGGGAACTCAACAACAATACTGGGAAGTTCAAAGCTGTATGGAAGAACAACTCTATTTGTCACTTTTCATTCAATCAAACATGTTTTTTATAAAAATAGGGCGCACCTCACATTACAGTCTTTCATAAAACATATTCTCGACATTGTCTCTTAAAATAAAAGTCCCACTATAAACAATAAAAACCAAATACGAATACTCAACACACACACACACAAATAAGCAAAATAGTTTCTAAAAATGAAAATTGGACAAACACGACAGGCAGTTGTCAGGTTAGGATCATAGATAACACGTTAGGATGATATATGTGGAAGAATCTACAACTACCACTAACGGCGTTACAGTTCTCAATAAATTAGAAATTTTAGTACTGACGGGACTCCAATGTGGCAGCACCCTTGCGCCTTCAGAGTTCTCCTACGGTACAACATCGGACTTCTGACGAAGAGTACGCAGGTTCGATCCGCGACCGCGCCCTAAATTTTTTTTACTCAAGAAAATGTTAAAAACTTCACTTTTCAAATAGATCGCTTCAAATTTAGAAATTACATAGGTAAATCTAATTAAAAATTATATATTTGACAGAATATCTTCTGTATGTTCCTTGTGGTATATTATTCATTCTTTTTTCAATTTTTTGGGAAATTAAACCACAATATTTTTAAATTCTTTACTTCAACGTTTCGGTAGCGTTCCAGCTACCGTTATCAAGAAAAAATAAGTAGAAATTAAGTAATTTTTCATCCCTAACTGACACAACAGAAAAAATTTGACAACTAGACAATCAAAAATTATTTTGAAGTTTAAGACTGCAAAATTTTGTTATCAAATTTTTATTAAGGTCCATTCATAGTAGATCATATCTGTGGCAAAATGTGAAATGAAATATTTCATTTTATGACATTCCAACGATATGATAGTCTACTAGAAATGGAATCCAGTGAAGTGCACGTTCCAGGAACGGTTTTTATTGAGATAGCGCGTTTTTTCGCTTATATTGGAAATGTTGTTAATAAAACGCGTTTCTTGATAGTTTTTTTGTGTATGAATATTTAAGTTTTTGAAATATGTATCTATACTCAGTTTTGTGATTTTGTGTATTGAAATGTGTATCGATTAACAACTATTCAAATTATAAATCATAAGAAAACCTGGATAAAAACTTATGATGCTATCCTGATAACGCAGGTAATTGATTATTGGAAATTTCTCTTTCTAACATTGGTAACCAAATTTGACTACATTCGGCTGTTGTGTCAGTTAGGGATAAAAAATTACTTAATTTCTACTTATTTTTTCTTGACAACGGTAGCTGGAACGCTACCGAAACGTTGAAGTAAAGAATTTAAAAATATTGTGGTTTAATTTCCCAAAAAATTGAAAAAAGAATATATTTGACAGCTTGCCAGTGGTCAATCATTAAGTATTTTTCCGTGAGATACCGTTGATGTGAAGTCGGTTACAGAGCGGTTATACCCCCACCAAAGAAATTTTAAAGGTTGTTATCGTTTATGATATCTCTCGCGAAAATCAACCGGTTAACCGAATAGAATTAACTTGAAAACAATAATAAATGAACATAACCTCAATAAAAAGTGACGAGTTACAAAGTTTCATATGGTTCCATTGTTTCTGTTGTTCGAAAAATGTTTTCTTTAGTTTTAACTATAATTGACGATTTTCTTGGTACTAGCCTTCTCGTAGTTATGTCATCACAAGTAACGTTGCATAGTTCAGTTAGGCTACGAGTTTCGGAAGATCATTTTCACCCTAGGGTGAATTATATGGATTGATTAAGCAAATATAATGAAACGGTGTTTTTTCTTCAAGTATAAATATATAGAAATCGTTTTCGTATTGAGGTAAACTCCAATTAAATACGAAATATATTATGTATAATAGTAATTCAAGATTTTGGGTCTTTTTGTGTCACTTCTATCACGTGATACGGAACAGGAATGCTCTGAAGAGCTCGAATCGAGGATTACTAATAAGTATCACAAAATTATCAATTATTTATAAATCATGAATATTCATTCGGCATTCGACATGAATACAAAGACAAACCACGCGGATTGGTGTGTATCTAATGTCAATGTGATGACCTTGAATTGTATTACATATTTTATGCAGGTTAATTTTAATCCACTATATTAATTTGAATTACATTTGAAAAGCATTATTTCTTTATATTCGAATTTATAAAAGAATTTTATGCACGCCACTTGGCGGCTTTTCCTTAAAAGGGATTAAAAATATGGGTCATCACATTAACAATAGTTACACAATTGCATGTGGGGAAAGTTCCATATGGAATGATTTAAATGTATATAGCTTAAAAGCGGGTTCGTGTTAAGTGGTGCAGAGAAGTGATCGTGTACAACAGGTGATGAGACAACGGTTGATTCGAGTCGGAAATTAAACCGCAAGATAAATGTTTAATCTTTGAAAATCAAACGGCAGTTGGAGATGAGGAGTGGGAAAAGCTTCAATTGATTCGCTAAGAACTATCGCTCACTTCAGTGAAAGTAACGTTCACCGGACAAACCTGAGGAGTTTCCTGAGGCAACTATTTAGACCCCCCCTGCTATTTGAAATTTATATTAGTTATTTATCGCGAGCGCAGTCCGTATTACCGTAAAATGTAATTATTTGAATGTTTATGCTCATCACATACTACTAAATTAAACTGCAATAGTATATTGTGTCACAAGGACAGAAAATGAGCTTTAGCAGCCCAAGACTGCTGAAAATATAACAAAAAACTTTGACATACACTGACGTTTGAATGAAACATTCATGTGAAACGTCAAAGTAACCATGTGACAGATTGTGAAAAACTTCAAAAACTGTGGCGATTTTTCCGATCACATAGGAAAGTGACATATTATATTGCACGTTGATATAACGGGAACTGTTATTCAGTTCCCTCTGCATTTTCGCGATAGAATGGTAATAGGGGAGTATGTTGATGACGTAATTTGTGACGTAATAAGTTATAAAACGGGATCTCTACGGTTGTTCTGGTTCAATTGATAATTTGCGTGCGCTGTGTACTCAAGCTACCGTGACCTTGCAAGGGTCTTCGATTGCGTTTACGGCACTTACGTTATTCCATACCTCTATGGAAACGAGTGCCTTCAGTGCAACTTGACTGCCTGTGAAGATGGCAGCTGAAGGATTTGTTATCTTCTGTATGTTCCTTGTGGTTCTTTTTATGTTAATTTTTGGGGAAATCAAACCACAACGTACGTCACTATCCCATGTTATTGGCTAGCTATCCTTTGTTTTAGCCCTACAATTTCAGCTTCTACGCCTACCTCTGACCTGGAGCAATCCGTATTGTATAGGGAGGTATACCAGGCTTCCAACCTGGTATGGTTGGTCTGGTTCAATTGATGATTTGCGTGATAGGGTATAGGAGAAAAATTCAGCGTTTCATAACATGTATTTATTTGAGCTTTCATTGCGATCAAATACAACAAAATATTAAATAAAGTTAAATTTTTCAAAACATAAAAAGAGCTTCGCCATGAATATCAGCTAGTTGCGTATACATTTTTTGTATTATTCAGTATATTATAATAATTATTATTGATAAATAGTCATTTAAAAACTTTGTTGGAAGATGAGATGTTTACGATATACGTATACTTAATGTTTGTAGTTTTTTTTCTCTCTTTGAAAACATACAATCAACTCAAATACTTAGGAGAAAGTCAAATTTTCACAACTACAATTTAGTACTTTCGGAAATGCGCGGTTATAATAACCGACAACTATTAAATGAAACGAAAATTATAGAATAATCTACATCAGTGAGTACAAAATATGTTTATAGAAACAAAATATCAGGGATACAAAGTGTACTATCATTGCCCATAATGTAATTGTGTTGTTTTCTTTTAACTCGCTACTGGCCCTTTTTTGTGAAATAGTAGCTAGGAAGAGAAATGCTTACTATTTTACCAAGGATAACAAAAATATTTTCAAAAACACAACACAACTACAAAAAATCTTGTCTTTTAACGATATCAAAAAGTAAAAAGCCAACGGCCAATAATATAGGTTCTCTTCAACATTTTTTCTGGGCAAGTACGATTTATTTTCAAAGAACCTAAACGTAAAATGGCCAAATGTACCAACGTAGTTCAAGCTAAACTGGATAGATTTACCTAACGGTTTATTGTAGTTTTTAAAAGGTCACTAAGTACATGTTAATTTCTGTGAAGATACGCGTTCCTGTAATACTGTAACTTTTTTTGTTAATTATAATGCTACTATACCGAAACCTGTCAAAAATTTCATATAATTAATTATTACCAAAAAATAACCTTATTTTTAAGAAAATATCGTTCAAATCGTCCTTAGAATTGGTATGACGACAGGCTCCTAAATATTATAACTTGTTTTTGGTGTACCTAAATCACATCAAAATTTTAAGTATTGATGAAATATTTTTGGTCCAGTTTATCTTGTTAAATGTTGTGGATTATTCTATATTTATCGTTTCAACTATAATATTTATACATCTAAATGTTTAGGGACTGGAATACTCGTAATGAATCGCCTCATCAAAACCAAAAAATCATTTAGTACGTATTACAATTTTGACACTAGAAACATCACTATTTATATATTTATATTATATTAAATAATTTGATTTTGAAGTTTTGATTCGACCCGACGGGTTTTCCCTAATAAAGAGAAAAGTATACATTCTTACAATACTGTCTTAGTTTATATTATATACATATTTTTTGTGACTTAAAATTCGTATAACAATCATAATCACTTGAGATTCTTGTAGATCCGCAATGAATGAATATACATTGTCTTAATACTAATTCCTACTTTTATTACTATTGGTTTGAATTTACGATATGATAACATCACAAAATGCCGCTCAAAGCGGTTATGCCTTCAAGACTATAATTATTTTCACTTTTACAAAATAGGAATGTTTTATAAGAAATGAACACTATTTACACATATTTACTAGATAACTGTTTGGCTAGTTCGGTGTACTTTAGAAATTTCGAGTGTGGGCTCTCCTCGAATCCACCAGGAGCTGGAGGACTTTTCGCTCCTGTTGATCCGGTGGTCACCACACTAGGCGGTAGCACCGTAGTACTTTTTAGAGGAATGCCAGCACTGGAAGAACTGGATGGTTGAGATGTCTTTAAAGCAATAGGATCTGGGATCACACCATCTTTAACGAAGTGCATTTTCGACAAGTGATGTCGGTAAGCTCCTTTAGAGATGAACGGCGTGTCGCAGAATGCACATTTCATTATAGAATCTGATGTCATAACGGCATCGTTACAAGCCCAACTAAAAGCTAAAATTGCACCTGGTGTAGTACCACTAACAGTTGTGGCACTACTGGTATTAACTGTAGAATTCACGACCGTTGACGAAGGATGACTTCTATTGTTTGTGGGAGTTTCAGTCTTATCGCACAGTTTTTGCAAGGCCGCTAAAGGGTGGCTGGATCCCCGCTTATTTCCACCTTGATTCAATTCGTTAGTTGAACCAGTACCGGACAAGCTATCAAACATGGAACTCAAAGCACCTAGACTTCCTCCTGGTGCTTTTCTATCACCATTCGTACTTCTAGGCGTTCCCGATCTGTCACTGCTTGCCGGACTAGCTGTTGAATTTCTACAGGGACTATTGGGTTGTCCTGATTCAGGTGGTTGACGGGGACTTGCAATTGGAGTCCGCCTTTTTTCATCGTCTTTAGAAATATCTCCGTTACTATGGAAACTATTACGATCATCTTCCTCAGTTTCATTCACTTCTGATTTTACTTTGATCTCTGGAAATTGTTCTTTTCCTGTTCTTTCATCATCTTCAATTTCTTTCTTTACTACAACATGTTCTTTTTCTGTTTCATTGGAATTATTTTGTTTGTCCGTAAATGGGGATCTTTCTCTTTTAATGTCGGGAGTAGAGCGTGGTGTACTAGTTATGGGGATTCCTGGAGGTTCCATTTTTCTTTCGGGAGTGAGTGAATCAACTCTACTACTCCCCCTTTCAGACATTGAACTCGATTCACTACCACTCCTCTCCCTTCTAGCATACATTTGATTTTGTTGTTGGTGGTGGTAATTTCTTAGAAGATTCATTGTTTGTGCGTCAACTAGTGGTTTGGTGTAGTCAACACTTTCGTCGATACCCAGTCGTTTCAATATACTACTTCCCATGGGTGCTTGGGATGGACCATGTCCGGGGAAATTGGCATTTTGCCTCGATCGCGAATCAAAACTTTTTTCTATCAGCTTTTCAATGGCATTTAGGACCGACGGAGATGACACGTTATTATTTTCAGGTGTTGGTATTTCTTTTATACTGCTTTCGTTAACGGATGGAGATCTTTGTTGAGGAGAAGGAGATTTATCTGAAGGAGTTTTGAGTTTTTCTCTATTTGGACTTTCAGGAGGTAGAATATTACTGGACATTAGAGCACTTTTTAAAAAATTCCTTTGGTTATTAGTCATACCACCAACACATTGTCGAATATGATCTACGAACTGAGTTGTTTCTATTTTATTGCCACATTTTTCACAGGTGATTCTGCCTGCACTTGCTGAATCTCTTATTTTATCTAAAATGCCACTACTATCCCCATTTTTGAACTCGTGCTGTGCTCTTTCTAATTCTAATAATTTTCTAACTGGTAAAGATTTCTTACGTTTTTCTCTTGTCTGCCTCCGCCTTCCACCACTTTCTGTTATCGATCTCATGATGTGTTCTTTATAATGTGAATTTTTCACCATGTGATTACTCAGTTCTTTCAATGAGCTGAAAGCTTGGTCACACACTTTACAAGTGAGAACGGCACTTACATGACTGCTAGTTGCTCCTGGTGGAGGGTTAGGACCTCCGCCAGAACTTCCCCCTCCACCACCACCACCACCTTTGGGATCATCGGATGACCTCCAAGAAATAATCTGTTCTTGAGATATAATGTTGGTGTAGTGTTGAGTTTGTTGCATATGACTTGTCATTTCTGCTAAGGATCTAAAGCTTTGACCACACCACATGCACTTAAGTATCTGTCTGGTTTGTTCAGCACCCTTTCCTAACCATACATCTTGACCTCTTACTAATTTTCTTGGTAGAGGCATTGTTTCTTTGATTAACATATTCAGATCTGACTGATTTGGTTTTGTTGAATTTGTAGAGGAAGAACTAGTGTTGGTATTGGAAGGAGATGAAATGGGAGGTTGGGGAATGAGATTGCTTGATTGCATAGATGGGACGGGAACATTAACACCACAATGTTTAGCCTCTTTCATATGCGTCGTCATCGCGGCTAAACTAGGAAAACTTTGTTTACACCATACACATTTCAGGACATCTTTGGCTTGTTCAGCACCTTTGTTCAACCAATGTGATTGCCAAGCGCTGTGTCTGTTACTCACAGAATTCACTGGAGCAGCATTCGCTATTGTCCTAAAAAGATCTTCTCCGCCAAGCTTGCTCAACTCGCTCATTTTCTCTAAAGCTTTCGTAGCATCGCTAGGAGCTGAACTTATATGTTTCATTTTACCGTTCCAAAGTTCGGCTGTATTATTTTTAGGAGATAAACCAGCAGCTGCTACTGCTGCTGCGAAATAAGGCATATGAGAAGCACCTATAGTCGGTGGCCACTGTGGGATAGTCGGTTTGAACTCGGCGGTTCTTGATTTCCTTGGCAGCGGTTGCGTCATTGGTTCATCTGAGGTGCGTTTGCGACTACTGACTGACAGATCTAAAGGAGCTCCTGTTTCTCCTGGAAGTGGAGAGTTCGGCTTTCCAAAGTTAACATCCGAATCACTATCACCAGTATCACTTTTATTATGACTTCTTTTACTAAAATCTAAAATGCCTTCACTGGTAGGAGAGTGCAAAGGTTGCTCAATCGGTGAGTGATTATATCCCCCTGGTGGAGATGAGGAAGACGATATTAGAGGAGAAATCGAAGGCCTGGGAAAATTCGATGGAAGCGGTGAAGTCATCAATAGTCTATGAGATTGCTGCGCTACAGCAGCTGCGGCATTAAGGTAAGCTGCCATTGCAGCTGATTGGGGTGGTAAAAATCCAGCAGTTACTGGTATCGTTGGCGGTAGAGCTACTCCAATAGGACTCAAGGATGTACCCAAAGGTATGCCACGCAGTAAAGCAGCACGTTCGGATATCATATCGGATTCCCCAGTTGGAGATTGAGGTTGAACTGGAGATTCTGTTGATTCTCGAGAGTTGGTACGAGGTGGTGAGATTCTGAAACAAGTAAAATAGGTTGTTTATTACATGAGTTACTTGTTAAAGAAATATAATGGTATACTAGAGAACCCTACAGGCGTGCTAACTTCTTGTCATATTATGAAAATTTTGACAAATTTTTGTTTTGTTTTAAAAATATTACATTGTTACATATTCTGGGTAGAAAAAATGTGTCATGCACTGATGTTTAATTAAAAAAAGTAAATGAAACGTTCAATTACTCAGGTGACGGTGAAAAATTTCAAAAATCGTGGTGCTTTTGGGGTGCTAAATAATACTTTTGGCCAGAATTAGTGTTCAAATATGATTGGTATTTATTATCATATTTATAATCATAATGTTACCTGCACAAAGTCGTATCCACAACCGGTGATCTGGGACTGTTAGGACTTAAAATGTCGCCAGGAGGTGGTGACGAAATTTCATCTTCATTTTGTGCTGGAGAAGTTGCCGAAGTTGGAGTCATAGAATCCAATTCGTCATCTCCTTCTAATTTTTCGCCCTCTTCCGGAGATCCTTCTTCTCCTCCTTCCCCTGTAACAAAATAAAAAAATGTTGAATAAATCGCATTGAACAAGTATATATTTTGAAGATTTTTCACAGTGTATTATAGTTTCTTTTCGAAAGCAAAGTACCTTTGAATATTAAAATTTAATAAATAACCCCAAACTTAGTATTGGCATTTGATTGGCGAATAGAGTGAAGATTTACTTGGTAGAAATCCTATGGTTCTATGAATATGATTCGTGGTCACTCTAGTCACCAGGGACTGAACAAAAGATTGATATTTTCAAAAAAGAAAACGTCAGTTTTTATATATTTTTCCATTTATTTTATTCGCCTTTTGAAATTTGACATGCATACCAAATCTAGTGCGCACCAATATAAAATTAAAACCATCAAGATCAGACACAAAGGTGAAAATTTAAACGAATGTTCTATGATTATTACTATTCCATAATATAATAGAGAAATGAACTTTTCATGCAATTGGCCAGTGAACGTTAGACTTCAATCTGGCATTCATAAAATTTGGACTGCACTTGAATTTCACTGGCATGTTTCATAACAAAATAAGTCATTTATTCGATGTTCTCGCGTTACTTTGCGAAAGTCATTACTGCACTGACTGTCAGTGCATCTGTGTCAGTTAAATCGAATCTATATTGAAAAATAACTGCATTTATCAATTAATTATTCGTAAAAAATATTTTTATGTCCACATAATAGAAATAAGGAATATTTATACCTATGTGAAGTAAACAAAATATGCCATTAGAAGAAGGAATTTGTATATAATTTTGAAAATTTATTTTTATGCGAGTATAAAAACCATCAATTACTGCGTAACACCTGGTACATACGAGAACGAACTCAACGAAAAACGTGATAGTTCAAGGCAAACAGCAGATGTCATTTCTTGAATGATTAAATGTCTTTCTGGTAATAAATAAATCTGTATTAATGTGGTACCTTTTGATTTACATCATATTTTATAAAAAGGCCTTGTAATTCTTGACGTGTGCAGATGTGTTGGTGATAATATCACGTCCCTCCCTTTGTGTAACTGATTTTCAAATAATTATTAATGTTCCTATTTATGCCTTGTCGTGCGAGCTTCCATCTAATCAATTTCGACCAGGAGTAATTTTTCTTTCTACGTACATGCAAAAAACAAAACTCTATTGAATTCTATTTAGTGAAAAAGCTAGAATTGCTGTAGCCAATTTTTAGTCCATTTAGAGCAACCTAAATAGTCGTTCTTTCGTTTTTGCATGAACGTAGAAAAAATATTATATGCAGCTCGTGCAAAAGTGTTTATTGTACTTTTATATGAGGAGATTCCAGGAGTGACAAAAAGATATTAGGACAATGATGTATTTTAGCTTTGCATCCAGCGTAATATGAGAATCGCTTGTGATTAGTTTCAGGAATTTAACAAAAAAAGAAGTAACCCTCCCCGACATCGCTGTTATTATTGTTTTTTTTTAACCCGTTGTATCTTCTAAACGAAAGGTCCGATTGAAATAATTTAAATGGGGATTTAATTTATATGTACCGGGTGTACAAATAAGAAAATTTCTTTTTGGAGAATATCTATTAAATTGAAGCATACACATAAACAAATTTATTCTTATTAGAAATCTTTGCTATATCAGGGTCTTATTTTTTAAGTAGGATTTTTGAGAACTAGGAAAGCCAATTTTTTTAAATTAAATAGTATATTAAAGTATAAGTGGTTAAGGTCTTTAAAGCACGCGCGATTTTTCGAGCACGACGGCAAAGCCGGAGTGCTCGAAATAGAATACAACAATAATGTTTTTTATTTTTTATTTCGACGTTTCGGTATCGTTCCAGCTACCGTTGTCAAGATTAACTCGTAATGAAATAATTTTTGGTCCCTATCTGACACAACGAAAAAATATGACAACTAGACAATCAATAATATTTTGGAGGTCAATTCACATTAGATCACATCTCTGGTAGAATGTGAAATAATAGTTTATTAAAGTATAAGTGGATATTAAGGTCTTTAAAACATGCGCGATTTTTCGAAATAGAGCAAGTGTTTTAAAGACCAGTTATCCACGAATACTTTACGCTATTTTTTTTATTGGTGCACTTTGAAATTATAAATACTGGTCTATAACTACTACAACAAGAAATATAAATCATAGATGGAAATAAGGACTAAATGTCAAATAGTTGAATTCGTGATGTATATGATGTATGCCTTGCGTTGTCATGGAAATGAGAAAAACATAAACTAATTTGTATTTTGATGGAAGTTCAACCTTATTGAGTTCTGTGAATGTCAATAGTATTAATTTAAATAACAATTCCTATAAGATTTGAAAAATCGAATTATTAATATTTCAAACAATACCATTTTAATTTATAAATTTGACATTGTTAAATATTGTTCGAATAAAAGTTTTGACGTTACAAACTACTCCTGTCAGATCAATATTAAAAAAATTGTCATTTAGACATAATTTAGACTTTAGACCATAGATTTAGACTTCGTTTATCGAGTTGTTGATGTTGCCACGGTAATTTTAAAACACGCGCGTTTTTTAAAGTTCGATTTAAACACGCTTAGGCGTGCTTTAAATAGGTAAAATAGTTCACCATTAAAAAAAATATTATTTTCCAAATTGATATTACATCGGACTATTTAATTTGAATTCAAAATATTTTTAAATTATTTCCATGAAGCAATTCCGATAGAAACAATGAAATATTTAATTAAATTTTAATTCGATTATGATACATAGACAAATGAGAGTGAGTTCATGTGTCTGTCAGTTATTTGTACAAAACCAGTTACTCACAATAAAAATTAATTTTCCAAAAAAACAATTAAATATTTGTAATCAGTCTGGTTATTGAAAACATGGAAATTATGGTTTAAAAATTCCATTCTTATTATAGAATATCATAAAATACCCTAAATTCTTTTAAATAACTAAAAAAATGCATTGAAATTGATTAATATACTTATTTTAACAATTTTTAAAATAAAGTACCAACCTTTTATTAACTAATTTCGTATCTATGAAATAAGCAACCAACTAAGTTACTCTTACACTTGAATGTTATTGAACAACTAATTTCCTAAGAAAATTCAACAACTAGGTACCTGTCGTCTCCCTTCCACTATTAGGAAGTTATTTATCTACTTACGGCCTTTTTTAAGAGATTACTGGCTGAATTTAAAGTTTACTTAGATAAGTATACCACAAATGTCGTAAATATCGTAAGCTGTAATAATATTCTTAACATCATAAATTTAAATCTTTGTATATTATGAGCCAGATTTAACAGATATAGATATAAATCCCATGATATGGGAATTCGTTGTCCTCAAATATAGCTTTTTATATTTTAAATTGGTTATTTCACGTTTTTGTATACAATTTACAGAGTTAGTATAAAGTATGGAACCCCCTCAACGGTTCGATATTTTTAAATGAAGTTGCTCATCCCCTCCTAAGAAGATCCAAGGAATTCAAATTATTGATTAAAGCCTCAATTATTCAATGAATATAAGAAAGGAATGTTTTACTGTATATGTAGAATTTCACAAGGAATTCAAAAATGTAAAAAGGGAGTTCTATTTAAAATAACAAAGTTGATATGCATTTCCGCTTTAACCGGAAATGGTGCCTTAAATTTGATAGCATGTTTGAGTTCCTTGGGTTTCCTTAAAAGGGGATGAGCAATTTCATTTAAAAATATTAAGCAGTTGAAGATACTTAGGGGGGGTTCCATACTTTATACTAACTCTGTATAAGAGGAGCTGTGTTTGCAAGGGTATGTTTATTATTGTGGTTTGATTCCCAAAAGAATAAGAGAAAAAAGAATTTCTGAAATAGTTCCATTCCGTGTTTGCCTTGGTGTTCATTTCCTTTATTTTTTAAATATTTATGCTCCCTACATTTTGTCCCCATCATGCCAATTGTCTATATTATCTAAATTATTTACCAAACATCTTTTTATTTGTTTCTTGTTAATTTGGTATTCATTTGAATCGCCCTGGACTCTTCGACTCTTTTTACTGTCTGTATTTTGTTCTACTTTCCAGTTGATATTAATATCTACAGTTTTAAATATTTTTGGCTTGGAGGGTGGTTCATTAATAGGATTCTTTTTTTATTCTTTCTTCCATTTTACAAATTTTTCAATTCAATATGCTAAAATCGTTGTCAAGAATCGTGCACACACATTATATCTACAAATACTCATACATCTAGTCTCATCAGCGGGCTCAGCATTTCGAGACTCGCAAAGAGAACAAGTAGAGACGAGCGAAAAGAGAAGGCGGAGTATATCCATTCGAATATAACCAATGAGTTGGCTATACGACTCAGCACATGTAGATACAACGGCTTACTGAAACTAATTACGTTGATTTATGTTGCTATTGTTCATTGTTGAACCGTGTTTGGACAGCGTATTCACGGCAGATATATACGTAAGCACGCCTCCCCGATGGACGATCTTCACTGAAGAAATGCGACGTTGCCGTTTTTAATCTACGTACCGCCCTTTTTTTAAACTTGAACTTTTATGTATTTTAATGAAGCGAACGACAAAGATTTACAAACTAGAAGAAAAATACGCAGATGACATAAAAATTTATCCACACCCAATAATGAGCCAGTTATCTCTTCAGGGCGATTTAAACTCTATCTCTATGGTGTTCCCATTGTATCATTTTAAGTGCGATGTGCTACCAACCCACTTCTGCCTATCTTCATAAAGGTCAAACTTTGAATCTTCTCTTCTCTAAATTAATTATTATCAATAACCAAACGTGCTGTATGTCATACGGAAGTGTTTTGTGAGTGATATTTCCATTAAACCAAGACAACCGGCTCAGAGGTCACGAATTCACTTTGTGACTGGATTGTGACTGGATTATGACTGGATTTTGACGCATGGAATAATCTCAATGTCAGTACTTCTGCTTCTGCTATCAACATATTCAAAAATCTGTACCACCTAATCTTTAACTTTTTATTCAATATTTACCTCAGTACGACGTGTAACACAATATTATAACTACAGTTATGATTGCGTTGAAAGAACTATAGTCTAGCTAGAAGGTAATATAGTCTGTATCTAAGGTGTATCTCCCAGAAATTAGTTTTATAATCCGAAGAGCAGTGTTCAAAGGTGAAGTATCATTAACAATGACTAAAATGATATAGGTCAGCATATTTCATGTAACATTAGAAACAAAGGTCAAAAATGAAAGTTAACATACTCTTGCACAATTCATCAGAAGAGTTGAGAGAACAATATCCATTTGAAGTAAAATTGTTTTAATTTTGGACTTTTTAAAATTCATAACAGCTTTTTCAGTTAAAAATAGTACTAATAGTTCAAGTAATAACATAAATTTCAAAAGCTTCAATGTTATCTTCGTCTTACCGGGTTTTCTTCTTATTCTACCGTGTTTACTTGTTTACCTGATTCGTGTGTGATGGAAGTACCGATAGTGGCTGTAACATGCTTGTACAAATATGGTGGATTACGGTGGAAACATTGTAAAAAAAACTGAATGGAAAGATTCAGTGGTGGAACATACAAAAATAAATATAGTCAGATAGTTGTAAGAATTGATAAAATATTGGTTTGTTATGATGGTAAAAACTTATTGGAAGTATTTTTTCACAAGTCACAAATGTACAAATATAAATCGGAAGATATTTGGGTAGGGAAAGTATTGACAAGTGCCCTTGAACGTGATATTTTGTCAATTAACGCTAAAGATTATGTAAATCTCTAGTTAATCCCACAAAGAAAATCGTGTGGTAACAGACACAGGTGGTACGCAATCAAGCTTGTATAGATCTCCAATTCGAGATGTTTCAAGAACTACAATTGGCATTCCTCTCCACCAAACCACATGCAGATTGCACCAAGTTACTGGAACTGTTGCTGCAAAAATCTAAAACTGGATGGAAAGATGCTAGAGTCCGTTTCATTAGAGAACGGACCACTGACAGTGATGAAATGTATGCGCAAACATTATGGCCACCTGTCGGGCAGTGGCACAGGTGTTGGGGTAAGAGACTAATACCAACAATAAAAGGTTCTGGAAAAATGTTGTTAACTTCAGTTCAGCTATTGGTTGTTAGATGTCATTTCTCTAATGAAACGGACTCTAATACCCCAATATTCATGGAAAACAGTCGCGAGAGAAAGGTGATTTTATTAAATATATCAAGTTTGATAAAAAATAGGCGGAAAATGCTTGCTGGGGAAAAATTTAAATTCTCCATGCCGAATATCTCGAACCATCTCATGAAAAACTGGAAAATAACTTTCCCTTCAAAAAACCGGCAATTTTCCTACGGATAGGTTTATTTTGGTATCTTTTTAACCCCCCATCCCCTTCCAAAATACATATTTCCAAAGCTGTACTATACAATATTGAAATTTGCGACTCATTGTAAAATTAAATATTCGTTTAATAAGCTTAGCGATTCTAGTTGGTCTAGAAACAGGACATGTACTAATAGCTTTCGTCGTTCCCATAAATTCCTCATGCGCTGAGTAAAGATATCGGCAACGTCTTATCTACTTGTAGTAGGCAACCCGTACCCGTCAACATGTTGCACGAAATCCCAATTAATAAAATCAGCCTTCTTCGATCTCAGTACGGTCTATCTCTACTTTGAACTTTTTGAAAACAAGAAGAATACAAAGCACGCGCTTACAGAAGCGCATTATAGAACATAAAGACAAACTCTTACATACATGTGAACAGGAAACGTGTCTAGGTGGATTCCATACCGGGAAATTACAGATTTAAAATAGCTCAATGATTTTTTTAGTGGGGTTTGGAATAATAAGTTTACATTATATATCTGCTTGAACTTGTGCGAAAGTTATAGTATAGTTTTTATCCCAATATGTGTACTTGAATTTTATTGAAACTTGTCCAATGTTTACCTCACGCTCAGAACATAAAACTATGACTCATCATCATAATTACGATAACTCTATGTTTGAGTAGAGAGTTTGTGAAGATCTACTATAGAAATCTTGTTAAGTGAAGTATGAACTACACATATCTCATAATTTTATCACCTCAACTTTGCGCACTTTTTTCAAAGTTACATCAATAATTTAACTTTTTTTATTGTAAATCTCCTAAAAGTTCGACATATGGATCCTACATATAATTCTTATTGGAGTATTTCAACGACTCTCCTTGTACACAGATCACAAATCTAATATCTTTTTTCTTCTAAAAAGGATAACACTAATTGAGCTAGGACCTATGTCTAGGATTCCAGTATACGTGAGTAGCCTTAAGTTCGCAACGGACAAGGCTAATTGATAATTAAAATGCGCAGGGGTCAGCACATGCCAATCATTTGGCACTGCAAGCGGAAAGCTAGTCACCGCAGACAATGTTGCCACGTGCTGGATGTATTAATACACTAAAATGATGTTTTGTTTCCCTTCGTCATTGTTCGTGTGTCAAAACGTAATTAATAAATAATTTGCGATATGTTCCATCAATTGGTTGGTAATTGGATTATTTGAATTAAACTATTTAGTATAGTACAAGATAAATGGATGGAAGGTGATACCTAATTGATACCAAAAAATCAAAAATTCCATCCTTAAAATTATATAAATATGTTTCCTGTGACATCCAATGAGATCTAAAAGATCTACTATCTTCTACTCATCTCCTAGTAGCTCCTGCTTCTATCCAGTAGTCTCCCAGGTGTCCTTGGTTAAACATTTAGGCGACAGTGCTATGTATGTGAGTGGAGATTTCTTGGCAATGAGCCCATTTGATTGTCTTGGAGATAGTAGAGATCTCTCCAATGGTCATATATTTTTATTTTTTCTTACTAGAGATAAAATTTACTTAGATTTGTATCAATATTTACGAATGGACAGTTTCTTTCAATGAATTTTCTTGTAGATCTTGTTGGTGAAAAGGATGGCTCAAACTAACAGCAGACTGCCACTTCTTTATGCTTGAAATCGGGAAATTACTCACTTTCCAGTTTCCACCTAATAACTTCTTTCATGAGTATTAATCTAAAGACCTTTGAGGCTCCCTAAACTAGTTATTGATGAAACTCCTTCGTAACGTAACGTTTCCATATCACTGTATCTATATTCGAAGCATCACTACATTATACATAATATGTAGGTGATCGCCTAAAGTAAATCTCTTAACTAATCAATTTTTTTTACGATTTGGCAACGGGGCTATCACATACCGCCAACGAGAACGAAGAAGTCTCACGTAGTGATCAGCGGCGCCTTCGCGATTCCACGGCGGCAATTACCGAGCCTCCTCCATTGCATTTTAATCTGAAAATTACCGTTGCAACGTTTCTATACACTTCTGTTACGTGACACAGCATGCAGCATTAGTTGATGGATAGCTGATGACGGCTATTGAATCTTCTACCCTTATGAATACGAATTATAAATATACGATCGGTCAAGAATAATGAATAGATCATATATACAACAATTAATTGTAGACATTATACTTTGTATTGAAATTAATTGCAAATAATATACAAAAATATATAAAATGAGGAAAAATTCAAGGTTTTCCAAATAGAATAAATTATTATTTATTTATTCTAATAATAAGAATATGTTTATAATATATGGTGATATATTTTGACACCAGGGGGTCTATGCACTGAGGAGTGAAATTTCATAGGAGAGCAGCGTTCAAATTCTACGTCTTTTTACGTAGATCTTTACGTCGTCTTTCTTGAAAACATGGTCCCAGAATCTAACTATTTTCTATCAAAATATCTTGAAATCAATTGATGTGATGGGATCATAATGGTTAGGTTAGGTGTTAGAGTGGGTCTATAAGGCACTCCTCTGCGACTCGCGAGAGTCTATTGTGGCTCACACGTATACAGATTTCACCAAACAAATTCAGCTTCTTAACAAAACCGATTAGTTTATTTGGTGAATGACAATTCAGGTCCGAGGGCTAGAGAGAGCGAACCTATACCTGATTCGAGCCGCGGCGGGGCAGGCACAAATTTTATGCTCTGCTGTTTCATCAGCTTCCAGACAAAGACGGCAAGTTGGATCTTCCGACAGTCCAAGTTTTTACATATGATGATTCAGATGACAGTGGCCTGTTAAAAGGCCTGTTAGAGACAATGTAGGTCATGCCTGATATAGTCTAACATTGGTTTGTAGACATTCTTCGAAGGATGAAAGCATTTGAATGAACCAATCCTGATAAATTATGCCAGAAGTCTAAGGCTCTTCTAGCTGTCCAGGTATTTAGTGTCAGTTTGGCAAAACTTATTGCGATGTCGATTGTGGGTGCATGTTCATTAGAGAGTCTGCTTTCTCGTTTCCTTTCCATGCCAGAATGGCCAGGGATAAAGACCAGCAATACTTTATTTTGTTCTCCTATACGAATTCAAACTGTGCTATCTTAAACTCAACCTTAAAAACAACTAATCTCCAACGACTGAATATTCTTCTATTAACGTACGAATAAAGTGTAGGAATTATATTTTTGCCACTTCAAATTCACACAATTTTTTCTTTTGTCCAAACAAAACCATCCACCGTTGAACGAAACAACAGAAATGCAACGTCTCTCAAATCGCAAACTTTTAATCCCAGTATATTTTTAGACGAATAATAACCATCAAATAGCTCAATAGTGCATGTTACGTCGTATCAGAAGCAACATTAAAGGACTACGCTGGCATTTGGGACAGTAAATTCCTGAAAACGGGAATTGTAGGGTATGTTTTGTGCCTTAACGTGCTTTGCTGTCGTTGGAAGTTTTATCAGAAACGTTGAATACCCCTCCGGCAGTGTGGACAAAGCCAAATGGGGTAGTAAATTCGTGCTGGCATCGTGTAACAATGTAATAGGAGTCGGACCCAGGGCATCGGGAGTGTCAGTGATGGGTCGTAGAATATTGCCGCGGAGTGTTAGTTATACTATGACGTCGAGTTTGTTGTATCTAATCTTTCACGGTGTACTTCATTTAGTTGAATGATGATGATATGGTTGATTCGTTCCCTTCGAAAGAAAAAACAGTGACGTTATAGACAATTACCTCTTCACTCAATTACAGTTTTCTGTTAGAAATTGTCATTTTAGTAAAGTGTGCTTTCAATAGATGTCAAAGATAATTGTTATATACTATTATAACGTCTTACAAAGTATTTGAAAATAAGTTTTGTTTACTAAGCAGCAACAACTACTTCTCTGACTATATGCCACGACAGATATTGAATAACACTTCTAAGTTAATCGGGGATATCTTCGGAAACAACGGATGACAGTTAAACTTTATTAGTAATAAGTTTTTTATAGTCCAAGCTAAATTTAAACCTCTGGGGATATCCTGCAATTCCTTTGGGATAAGAGACTGAAGGAGCTATTAGTCTCTGAGACTTTCGTTAGGAAATAGGTAGAAGAGTAGAGTCCCTTTTAGTTCTCGGTGAATGTGTCCCCATTTTTTAACAGAAACACTTTTAAAAAACTGATTATAGTGATTATATTACTGAACATGCTGAAAGTTGATAAATTTAGTTTCTGTTTGTATGTTAAATACCCCGTATATAATAATATGACCATGTTTCCGTGCGAGTCAATAATAATCGTAAAACTTAACCAACTGTTACTGATCCATCAAATTCATGACATTTTACCCAAGAATATCTCGTAGTTTAAAAACACAAAACGCGTATATTTCAAGAGAGAAATATTAATCACCCACAGCTGCACAAAACCTTAAAGCTATCACTATTTGCACTCAACCTTTCATACATAAATCCATCAAAAGATAATTTAGAGCCGGCCGTGTCTGTCTGTCCATTATATCAGTCAAGTTTTCGGGCATCACTTTGTCACTAATCCTCGATTTCGATGTGTCATTTGGATGGATATATTCAGAGGGTACATCGAACTCGTCAACCCATGCCAATCGACGTCGCGCTACCGTCATAATGAACGTCAAGCGTCAGTGAATAGCTTTTTTTCACAAATTTTTGTGTTTACGGAATAAAACTAAGAATATACGAGGGTGAATTTTATGTAGACGTATTTAAATATCTTGGTAAAAAGAGAAATGAAAATGGAAATGATCAAAACTCTATCATTCATTATCAACATCATTTATATGAAAAAAAAAATCAGTACCAAAACCAAAATAACAGTATATGAGATCATCACTTGTAAGTGGAAGTGAAAGCTGGATACTGTTGGTTGTGAGAAAGGAACTGGCAGTAGGACCAATTCTCAAATTATTAGATAACCAAAAGCTTAAGTGGTTTGGATACTTAACAAGAGTGAGCAACAGACCACTCCAGTGGCGGCTCCTCTAAGGTCCTCAACAATTTATCCAGCAAAAAGCACCAGAAATATTTCAATTTCACAATTAATTCCCCCTTTTCACTACTTATTTTAGAAGCTGACAACACTGACACTGACACTGACAACCACTACATGGGGTTTAGCGGTTTTAGGATATTGGTTATGTACCTGTCAGCATTTAGTCTTTCATCATTCACTGGTACTAGCTCCGTGCGACCCTTGAAAGAAATTCCTCCCGAAACCATGATAGAGCCACCACCAAAGCTTTCAGTTTGACAAAAATTAACCTGATCGTGCCGTTCACCACGTCGCCTATATACTGGTACACGCCTATCTGATGGATACAGACAAAATCTTCATGCATCCGTGAATAAAATATTGGACCAATCTTGAATATTCCAATTTGCGTGTTCTCGAGCAAATTCCAATCTTGCTACTCGATGTTCTCTGGTAAAACGTGGACCTCTAGCTGGCACTCTGACTCGTATACCTGCTTCTCTCAGCCTATTTCGAACTGTTTGTAGGCTTATTTGGATATTACGAGCTGCCAACAGATATGTTTGCAGCCTTCGAGCGGTGGTATGCCTAATTCTTAACTCAAATAACTATCATCTACTACCAAAGTTATCCTTTAGCGGCCTTGTCCGGGTCTTCTGGTTAGCTGCCCTGTTTCTTGGTAGCGAATAACAACTCTGGATATGGTGCTTTGTTAAACTCCAATTACCCCGGCGACGTATCTTTGACTGCGTCCATCTTGTATGAGCGCGATGATTCTAGCGGCTTCTTCATTCACATATCTTGTTAAACGTTAAGGCACATCCATTATTAACAAAATAAATTTCAATTTTCGCTATACAACATAACACAATTTGCTTAGAAAGTTCTCGATCTCAATGCATTCCAAGACAGAAATGATTTACTCGAGCATTTTTATTTTATTTGAAAATTTTTCAACTGATGAGGCTTCTCCCGTGAGAAGAAGGAAAACATAATTTGGTAGACAAGAAACTACATTATAAACAACTTTTTCATGAAATTTTAGATACTATTAAAGGTCAAATTGAGATTCGATTCCGATTTACATGAACTGAGGTTTTTTCGACTTGAGGAATAAAAGCTTATTCGAATGTTTTCCAAAAGAATTTTCCAATACACTTTTAGATAACTTAGTTCTAAAATATTTTTATAATAAAATAGCACTGCACAATGAAATATGCGAACAAAAAAAAATTTTTGGCAGAATAAACTCTACCTCCACGTTGGTTTTTGCTGGGCAACAATTAATTTTGTCCTCTCTTAAAAAGCTCACGAGCCGCCACTGAAGGGATGTGTGGGAAGCCCGAGCTTCCGAGAAAACTTGGAACCAAGAACCAGAAATCCTGGAAAGAAGACGTATAAAAAGGAAGAAGCAAAAAAGATACTTAGAAATAAATGGACCAATTTCACCTACTAACAAAAAATATTGATAAAATTTGTAATCACAAACGAAAGCTAGGACTTGGAATGAAGGTCATCACTTAAGAAGCTACCTTAGAACTTTCATTTCTTCCTCTTCAATTTCCTCTTGGGATCTCCCATCGTTAATATACATATTGTAATGAAGATCAATAAATTTGTTGCAATGAAAAGTAAACAGTACCTATGTATATTTTCAAGTTGGTAAACAAGAAGTGTCAAAGTGAGTAGGGACTACGTGGAATTAATTTTTATTCACTTACAAAGCGATTTGGGTAAATGTTGATCTCTACAACACCACGTAAAACTAAAACTAAAACTTGATGGACGGCTAACAGATTCTCAAACGCGACCAAGTTACCTGCCATCAATCCATCCACATATTAACCCATCAAACTTAAACAGCTAAGAACTAAACAACCGGTTATTTGTTATAGGCCAGTCACTATAACACAGGAACTGACAACATCTTGGTAGTTGTAGTTGTAGTTACTCAATGTTTATTCCGTTTTCAATGGAAGTGGAATAATTTTGGATCATCCTAGATAAAAAAACTTACATGGAACGCTCACTTGAAAATCGTTCTCCACATTAGTCCTGTGGAAATGGCATAGAAAATCCTGTGACTCAGGAAACAAATCTACTGGAAATATGTGTTGATTGTTAGATGACAAATGATCATATTATATGGAACTATTGCTTGGTGGTCAATATATTTTCAGACGACGGCCCAAACATATATATTTTGTTGGCACTAAATTTATTTATTCACGATAATAACAATTCTATCTCAAGAATGGGATTTTTGTTGAAAGAAACTACTTTCCATAAAAGTATGAAACAATGTTCATTAATTATAGAGGTTCCATACTCATTGGAGCGTAGCGAATTGCTGGTGAGCATTTGAAGTCAAAGTATTTTGGTAATGACCTGGCCATTCTGGTATCTTGCAAGGAAGGGTGTCATTTGAATAATAATTTTGGTGCCGTCTTCTTTGCATGGAAGATGATGAAACCGTTGAGGAAATAATTTGTGTCTTTGTGACAAGAACATAAATTAATTATACCCTTCATAACCCAACCATCTGTTGACATGAACTGTTCTATCAGATACACTTTAAACTGTTTGGTTTTTGCCGGTTTATGCACTTGTCTAGACGTTTAATACCTGCCAACTGGCCTAAATAATCAAACAAGAGGTAAAAGTCCTTTTGGGTTCGTCAAGTACGAAGATGATTGATACGAGATGGTCGTGAAACAAACGCAATGATTGATTAAATTGTTTTTAATTATCTAGTGAGAATAATTGCAATGGACTCTTGACACAAAGAGATATCTTATGATTGAAAGGGGCTCCACTTGTCTCGATGAAAATGACAAGAGCTTGATATTATTTATGAGCATAAGCGTCCTATCAGATTTTGCGAAAGAACCGAATTAACAAATTAAAATTAA